>CAJQZJ010000175.1:540092-557704 GCA_907164525.1 Lophiomys imhausi
TGACAGGTGTGAGATGGAATCTCAGAGTCGTCTTGAGTTGCATTTCTCTTATGATTAAGAATGTTGAGCATTTCTTCAAGTGTCTCTCAGTCTTTAGGAATTCCTCCTTTGTGAATTCTCTGTTTAGCTCTTTCCCCCATTTTTAATTGGATTATTTGGTTTCTTGGCATTTAATTTCTTGAGTTCTTTGTAAATTTTGGATATTAGCCCTTTGTCAGATGTGGGGTTGAACACCAATTACTTTTATAATGTCCCACAAGGCTGTAGCTTAGCAATTTTGCTTTCAAGTATGGAGCGCAAAGAAACTACACCTGTGCACAAGGAGGAAAGATCAAAGAAGTTCCCAGATAAATCTGGGACTTCCTCAGTGTTCACCAGCAGGGAAGTTGATGAATTACCTGCAAGTCATTTGTGGCATCTTCATTCATGGGAGCATAAAGCCAGTTGTCTATACTGTTCTTCAACATGGAGGAGTCCTATAAACACGATGCTGAATGCAAGAAACTCATAGCTTTTATTTGTCCCATAGCTATGTCTCCCCCAGCAATTGAGCTATAAATGGTACTGGCTACATACTATTTATACACAAAGGCTAGATGGTTAATATCTGAGATGTTTCAGGCCACAAACAACCTCTATCTGTCTCTGTTTATCTCTTTCCTCCTTCTGGCTCCCTTCTTTCCTTGCTCTTTTTTTTTTAAGATTTTAAGATATAAGAACCTTCCTCAGCACATGCTGGCAAGGTTGTGGAGAAAGGAGAACACTCCTCCACTGTTGGTGGGAGTGCAAACTTGTACAACCACTGTGGAAATCAGTCTGGCAATATCTTAGAAAACTTGGAATAGCTCTACCTCAAGACCCAGTCATACCACTTCTGGGTATCCACCCAAACAATTCCTCACAAAGCCTCAAGGAAGTTTCCTCATCTATGTTCATAGCAGCTTTATTTGTAATAGCTAGAAACTGGAAACAACCCAAATGTCCCTCAACTGACAAATGGATTAAAAAACTGTGGTACATTTACACAATGGAATACTACTCAGCTATCAGAAACAAGGAAATCATGCAATTTGCATCCAAATGGATGGAACTAGAAAAATTCATCCTGAGTGAGCTAATCCAGACTCAGAAAGATGCACATGGCATCTACTCACTTATAATTGGATTTTAGCCATATAATACAGGATAACTATCCTACAGCCAACACACCAAAAAGATCAGGAACATAGGCTTTGTTACCTATCAATGGGACAATTTGCCCTAGGGGTGCTACCATATAGGTCCCCAGTGCAAGAGGAAGCTCTTAGCCCTCATATGACTGTTGAACTGAGAGGGGCTGATTTGTAGGGACACTCCACATTGGAGGAGTGGGATGGGTGGGAGAGGGAGGAGAGGGTGGGAGGGAAGAACCGGGAGGAGTGGAAAGAGGATACTGTGATGGAGATGTAACTTGATGTAATAAATAAACATTACAATAAAAAAGAACCTTCCTATGGTGCATTTCCATGTCATCTTGGCCAGTTGTCATCATTTTCTGCTCCTGCCTTTCAATCGTCTGTTCAGTATTTTAGACTCAATTCTGTTCATTTCAAGCTGAATTCCAAGCTCATTTCCTAAGCCTGCATGGCTTATTCTCTACCCTAGTCACCAAGGCCTTGGAAGAGGAAAGAAATGCTGAGATTAGTCACTTCTGGGTGGGGATAAACGTTGTCCCTGGCCTCATTCTAGGTTTGAGTGCTTCTGACCAGTGCTGGTGGTGTGATGATATGGTATCTCCATACAGTGGGTCCAGGAGGTTTTCTGGTCAGCCTTTCATGGCTACTCTGAAGCTGAGGTTAAGCCACCCCCCTAGTGTGTGTGTGTATGTGTGTGGTGTGTGGTGTGAGTATATATGAGTTTGGGTATGAGTGTGTGTATGGTGTGTGTGTGAATGTGTATATGTGTGTGAGTGTGTGGTGTGTGTGTGTTTGTGTGTTGTGTGTGAGTGTGTGGTGTGCACTGTGTGTGTGTGTGTGTCTGTGTGTTTGTGTGTGTGTGTGTGTCTGTGTGTGTCTGTTTGTGTGTCTGTGTGTGTGTGTCTGTGTGTGTGTGTCTGTGTGTGTGTGTGTCTGTGTGTGTGTGTCTGTGTGTTTGTGTGTGTGTGTGTGTTTGTGTGTCTGTGTGTGTGTGTGTCTGTGTGTGTGTGTTGTGTGTGAGTGTGTGGTGTGCACTGTGTGTGTCTGTGTGTGTGTGTTGTGTGTGAGTGTGTGGTGTGCACTGTGTGTGTGTGTGTGTCTGTGTGTGTGTTTGTGTGTCTGTGTGTGTGTGTGAGTGTGTGGTGTGCACTGTGTGTGTGTGTGTCTGTGTGTGTGTCTGTGTGTGTGTGTGAGTGTGTGGTGTGCACTGTGTGTGTGTGTGTGTTTGTGTGTGTGTGTCTGTGTGTGTGTGTCTGTGTTTGTGTGGTGTGTGTGTGTGAGTGTGTGGTGTGCACTGTGTGTGTCTGTGTGTGTGTGTGTGTCTGTGTGTGTGTGTGTCTGTGTGTGTGTGTGTGTGTGTCTGTGTGTGTGTGTGTGTGTGTGTGTGTGTGTGTGTGTGTGAGACTTTAGTCCCACTCAGAGCTGGCCTTGCCAGCACTTCTCACATGACTCCTGTTCACTTCTGACCCCGGTGCTCTCTTAACATAGACCCTGGACCTTCTTGTTTATGTGAATTTTCTGAGGGCAGGGTTGGGTTATTCGCCTTTCTCCAAGAGAGATTTTCCCTATCACTGAGGTCTTTAGGCAAAGGCATGTCACCAGGCTTCTATCAGAGGTACGCACTGATTTCCAAGGTCAAGTGAACCTCCCTACCCTACAACAAACATACTTGTCATCTGTCCTTTCCCTTTCTGCCCTGGGGGAAGACCATGTCACATGAGGTACCATGCCTAGGGTTCCTCTCTACCCTCTCCAGAAGCTTCCTCAACAGTGTTTTGTGTCTCATTCAGTGAACATTGGCATATCCTGGAATCAAGTCACTAGCCTTCCTGT
The DNA here is from genome assembly GCA_907164525.1 of Lophiomys imhausi. Classification (NCBI taxonomy): domain Eukaryota; kingdom Metazoa; phylum Chordata; class Mammalia; order Rodentia; family Muridae; genus Lophiomys; species Lophiomys imhausi. The sequence continues at coordinate 543,101 of CAJQZJ010000175.1, forward strand.
TACAGACCCTCCAGGAACAAGAGAGTCCCAGATAGTCCCTAACGAGGCTGTAAGTGTGTCCCCACTCTGCACCTTCAACAAACCTCATCTTCTCAGCATCTTCCTGAAATCCCTGACTTCCTGGACTCCTGGGAATAGCCAGTGGCACGCAGGCTGAGCAGTGGGTATTGGTGAGAGTTCTCTGACAGACGCTGCAGACAGGAGCTGGTACCTGTCAGCACTGCCTGTGGACTTCTGAACTCCCTGTACTGCTTATGTACTTCCCAATGCCTTTTGCTCAGCTTTGGCCAATGACTGTAATTCTGGGACACAAGGAAAAATCCCCATGGGCATCCTGTTTCAATATCCAGGCCCTCATGAACTCACCCTTGTGTGTCTGACCTTGGCTTGGCTTCTGGAGCTGTTATGAAGCTCAGTGAGGATAAGGAGCCATCACAGGGCAGCAGAAAAGGAACTCCAGCTTCATCCCTTGACCTTGACACCTAGTCACTGATGGACAGTGGTGAAGATGAAATGAATCAACATTTGAAAGGGATGCACACTGTGATTTCTATGTGTTTCAGATTCTTACCAATATTGGAACAGCTGCATCTCCCCATCTGAGACTCAGTTCTCTGAAAGATGAAGAGATCCTATTCCACAGGCAGAATCTGAAGCGTGAGGAAGATGGCTTGCAATACACAGGTAGCACATAACCTGGCATACAGAAAAGCTATCCCTTTCCATCCTTCCAGCATCTTCACCTGTAAAACCATACCCTGTGATAGCAGGATCTGCCAGCAGTGGTTGGGAGCCACCATCCCAGGAAAGAACTGTACAAAGCAGACCAGATTAGGGATGGAGCTAGAAGAGCAAGGACCACTTAAGCTTGGAGAAGGCCTCAGTGGTCAATAGTGCCTTTTCTTCCAATAGAGCAAGTCCTAGGCAGGGAGGCACAGAGCTTGGGTTCTGTAACAAACCTTTGAATAAGATCACCAAGGGACCTTGGTGCTCAGCTACTGCCACATCACAAGAAAGTTGGTTCAAGTGATACCAACTGGCCAGGGGACCCTGCTGGATCCCGTCCCAATGTCTGTTTCCCTCTTCCTCATTACAGTGTCTAACATTCAGCAATCTTTCACTCTGATGATGTATTTTTTTCCTTCGTGTCCACAGGATGACAAGGTTTTGTTTTTTTGTTTTTTTGGTTTTTTTTTTTTTTTTATTCTCTGACATAGCTCAGTTTACTCACTTCTTCCTATGTATTTCTCTGCCCTTCCTGGCCAATGGTGATAATGTGACATCTCCATGGAAACAGATGTTGATCCCACAGTTGCTTAGTGATATGCTGCAGGATGATGTAATCCAAGCTCTGGTTTCCTGGGGGTTATTTGGCAGCCTTTGATGTGCTTGTACGACTCAGGATGAGGAGGAGGCTTCATCCCTTCCTTGCCTCTGCCCTTTTAATGTAAAAGTAAAAAGTAAAAGGAACTGGAATTTACCTACTTGAGAGGATGGCATCAGAAAGAGCAAAGCGTTGTGAGATGGAGAACTGGGTTTGAAGCAGGGACAAGATGGGGAAGGTGGCATGTTCCTCTACAGGACCACAGGGTAGGGGTGTCATGGCAGCTGTCCAGTGTGGAAGCTGCAGCCAAACATGAAGACTCTATCTCTTCCTTCTCCATCATCAATCGTTGTGACAGTTACTATGGGGAAATGCTGCACCCACAGAGCCCTCTTCCCATTTGGGAGGCCTGGAGTAAGGGTTCAGATATTCTAGGGTAATTAATATTATAAACTAGGTCATCAGACCATTAAAACAGTGAATTGCAGTTAGCGTTAGATAGCAGGGCTCCTCTGAAACAGGTCTACATCACAATAGCCCAAACATGTGAATGCATTTGTTCAAATAAGGTTGTGGATAAAATGAAGGCTGCGACCTGACTTCCTTTCAGATGAGTTGATCATATTCTGGATGATATAGGATGATTCCATGTTATCGCAAGGGTCCTGCTATGGTTTGAATGCAGTGTGCCTCCTTGCAATCTTCACATGTTGAAAGCTCATGGCCTGGAATTGGCATGGAAATATTATGGAAGAGGAGGGAGCTAGTAGAAGGTTCATATGTCACTGAGGGTGCTGCTTAGGGGAATGTGGGAGTCCTTAACTGAGTTCTCACTAGAGCTAGTTGTTTAAGAAGCCCAAATCCAATCTCTAAATTGTCACTTTGCTGTTTGGGAGTGTGGTTTTTTTTTTTTTTTTTCTGCTTACATACATGCTCCTGTAACCTACCATGACATTCTCATCAGAGCCAACGGATGGTGGTGCCATGCCCCAGAACTCCCTGAACCATACTGAGAGCTCAACCAACCTCTTTATTTATAAAGTCACACTGTTCATTCCAGTAACAGAATGAAACTAACATTGAACATTCCAGGTGGAAGACAGATTGAAGATAGAGTCAAGTTGAAGAAGTGACAGTAATGAGGTTTGAGAGAGGCCAGATTTTTTACTAGCTTTGAAGATTGAAGGAGATACTTGAGAAGGAACACAGGGTGCTTCTAGAAGATGGGAGAGGCAAGACAGTGGTTTCTACCTTAAGGCATCCAAACAAAAATGTACCCTGCAGGATACTCAGGCTGGCTTCTGACCAAAGAATTCTAAGACAATAAATAAATTTGTGTTATTTTATTCTTATTAGAGAATATGGTGTTAAACCTGAAGTGAAACAATAATATTATAGATGCCACACAGTCTGTAGAGAGCCTATGGCAGTGTTGTCCAATGGCTGGACAGGGAATGGGCCTTTCTGCCTGTCTAAGGCAGATCTGGCCCCATCACCAAAGAAATCAAGAAATGCTCCTGCCCTCATCTTTCTTCCTGTACTAACCCCCTCAAAGTTAAAAAAGAAAATCTCAAATGAAACCAGCCCAGATCTCCCCCTATGTAGCCACACCCAGCACTCCCCCAAGCAGGAGAAGGGGGTGCACTTTACTTCATCCCACAAGATGGTAGTTGGAGCCATCTTGGACTTTAAAGTCCCCTTGCTGGATGACCCCATGCCCAACTAACTTTGGTCAACTCACAACTGTGTAGGACCTAGGGATTCTCCACGTTTAAGCACACTCCACCTCCTCCTTTATTGGCCAATATTGCCCACAGTCAGCCCTTTCTGGCTACAAAGTAGGTTTCTGCTCAGCGTGGAGTAACACAGGAAGATGGTTCAATATTCCCCCTTCTCTTCACCCCTTTCTTCTCTTCTATTTCATGCCTCTAGGCCCACAAATATGAGGTATAAAGAGGGAGGCTCACTAATTTTCTGTTGGCCAGTGGTCATCAGCTGGTATGATCAGCAACTAGGGGGGCATAATCCAACCACAGCCTGACTGATGTAACTTGCTACCCACAGGTTTTTCTTCCCTGCTAAGTGCTATGGCATCTTGTCTTCATGCTTTTAAGTTTCCCTGGACTTCTTTCCTGAGACTGTTGGCACACCCATGCATGGGCTCAGCCCTGCTGTAGTGTCTGGCAGACTCTGGCAACTCAAGAAATTTAAAGTCCATTGACTCAGGCTTGAGAGATGGTTTAGCATTAGGAGCACTTGGTGCTCTTCCAGAGGACCTGAGCTTCATTCCCACCACCCATGTTGGACGGCTCATAGCTGCAGTAACTCCAGCTCTAGGAAACCCAATATTTCTTTCTGGCCTTTTTGGCACCCACACGCATGTGTTCACCTGTTCCCCATAAACATAATTTAAAAATATTTAAAGTCTGTGTATGCATACCCATAAAAGTATTTTTTTTAAATCATAAAAACAAATCTTTAAAGTGTAATGACTCAGGGGCCTTGAACTTGAGTAGGCCTGTCCGACCTCAAGCTGGAGGAAGGAGTGTTTGTCAAAAGCTTTATTTTAGTGGCTACATCTGCCTTCCAGCTGCTGGTCTAGTGACCATGCAGATCCTCTGGACTTTGATAGTCAGCTGAGCTCATTGCCTTTCTGGAGACTCTGCTTAGGGAGCCCTGTGTGATTGACATCTCTTTTCTAGACACCCACTGACCTGCCTGCATTTGTTCAAGATGTCCACTCAACATGCCTTGAATAGGAGCCCTCTGTACTTTTTGGGTATCCCATCCAAGTTAAAAACATGTTTATCTGCTAGGTGCATTCTTCACATTTGTCTCCCTCTTTTTCACCCCTATTGATCAAGTACAGAGATCCCACATTGATCCAGTCACCCAATTGCACATTTCCTTTAGGAAATGGTGTCTGGGAGTGTCCACTGGCAGGCCCCAGTGATCAGAGGCTAGATAGATCTGCTCTTCTAGAACCGTGTTCCAGTCTCCTCTGGCCTCCCAAGCAGAGAGAAAGACCACCATGTTTGTCGTGGTGCAGAGAAGCCTGCAGTCACTTCCTGTATCCGTCGCTCTGCTCACCGCTCTGGGAAGTTTTGAAGGGTATTGAAATGGCACATGTGGTATGTAAAATGAAAATGACAAGGCAAACAGTAGCAGTGACCTGAAGGGATGGCAAGCACCTGCTGCCAACTGAAAGATGCACATGTCCCGGTAGGATTATGACCAGCAAGCAAGGCCTATTTCCAAGCTGCTCAGACTGTCACAGGGGACCACTCGTTAATTCATCCATGGCATTTCTGGGGACCAAGCAATATCTCCATCTTGGAATTGAAAAAGATGGACATAGCTGGTAGTGCCATCTCTCTGTATGCAGGGACATGTCCTCATGCTGGCTAGACTGTTGCTGAAGCATTGGCCATACAGTAGGTCATGGTGGCATTGGTGAAGTTTTCTCCAGTCTGGGATCCTCTAAGTAGTTTGGCAGATGGACATATGTATAGGGATCACGCATCATCTTTCATATAAATTCCACCTTGTCACACAAACACAGAGAGCAAGTTTCTATGTTTGTCTGCCCAAGGGGATGCATCACTTACAGACTACAGATAATTCCTTTCCAACGTAACAAGGCTTTCCCTTTTCCTTAGGAATATATTTTCTACTCTTAATGGTATCTTCTGGGAGGCAGGTCTTAAGCAGGAATACTTATTATTTTAGTTCCTCAAAGTTGCTGTGGTTTGCCCTGACCCATATTCTTAAAGAATGTTCCTCCATGATCTCTTTAGTGTAAGGTCTTAGTCTAAAACATAGCTCTTAATTACTTATTCCTGACTCCATGCTGGTGTTTCACATTTCAGGATGACTAGAAAAGGTCAAAGAACATGCTTTCTCTAAGTCAAATCTGGACTGTACCGCTGTCCACCTCAGTAGCCTTTCTAACATGCAGACTGCTGGCATCAGCATGTTATGTAAGGTAGGCAGTGATGCTTGTGTACTGCCGAGTGTAAGAACTACCACCCAGGAAGAGGAACAAGGGTGGACACAGCCTTCCCCATTCACGGGTTTGTAATGCAAGAATGGATCCTGGCTTTAGGTCTCTGCCCTGCCCTTGTGACTGGATGTTTTTCAGTCACTTTCATGCCATACAGAATTTTGATGGCCCTTCTAGAAAGCGAGCTGCACTATTGGAGTTGTATCCCAATAGTGAGATATGGAATGGGATATGGCCAAGAAGGGAAAAGCCAGGCATTTGGAGAATAGTTGCTTTTCTAATTTTCCATAGATAGAGGAAAAAAATATATATATTATATAAAATATATTTCCTTTTTTTATAATATATATTTCTATATGCTATATATGCTATAATTTATATGTAAATATATTTTTCTTTCTATGATATATGTCTTTCTATATGATATAAATATATAGAAGAAACATAAAATCTTATCTCTCTATATCTTAGATATGGAAGGAACATGTTATTATTTCTATTGCATACTGAGAACACCAAATAAAGCCTCCTAAGGCTACAAAATGCTGGTCTGCAGGATCTAGCCTCCCCAGATGTGGTCTGGCTGCCTGGGGATAGAGCATGGAAATGCTACTCCAGCACACCTGTTGCCTGTTGTTTAGAAGCCCCTAGCCTCTGCTGTGGCCCCAGCCAGAAACAGAGGACAGTTCACAGGCCCTGAGAAGAGGAGAAGGAACAGATACTGAGAGCAGACATTTTTTTGACCTAACAAATGATTTATAGGAGGGGAAACAGAGGACTTCTGGGAGATGGTCAGCTTAACTGGGGGTGTGGGTTAGGGGCTGCAAGAAGCTTACATCTCTCACTCACTCCTTTCAAGCCAGTCTTTACCAAATGCATGCTACCACCTGTCCTGGCTCTATGCCCAGAGGAATGTGGCTACGGAGTTTGGAGATCTGAGATCCCACGGGCATGCAGGGTGGGTGGGTGACTGACTTCCTTCTTCCACATTATCTGTGCTCTTATTACTGAAGGCTATGGACCAGTCTGTCCCCATTCCATCGTCTACCTGAAGAGGGGACATAAGCTGTGTGGCTTCTTCCAGGTGTAACTCGGTAGGGAAGAGGGGAGAGTTTATCTCTGGCTCTTTCACCCTATACCTAACTCAGTGTTTCATGTGTTTTTGTAGTACACCAGCAGACCACTCACTGTTCTGTTCATACTCCTTGCTGAGAGTGGGACAGGCTTGGCATTGCAGTTTAATTGAGATGGGGTAGCTGCACTTGAGTCTTCCAGCCACTAGGTGGCAGAGAGCACACTGACTCCCTCTTCACAGGTTTTGGTTTTGTTCTAGTTCAACAAATGAGCCTTAGCTCTCTAGGACTTGGGGCCCTACACTCCATCTACAAATCTTTTTTTTTTTTAATTTTTTAACATTTATTTATTTCTTCAAGTTACATCTCAAAGTTCCCTTCCTCCTCCCCCTCTTGCCCCTCTCCTACCCTCTTCCCCCTCACCCTCCTATCTGCTTTTTGTTGTTGTTGTTGTTTTATAATTTAAAGTGTATCTTTTTTCTCCCCACCAGCTCCCCCTTTTAGTCCAATAACAGGCTCTTTTTCTTATAAATACAATACAAAACGTTAAGAACAATTAGGCCACAATTGTGGAAATTATAGGGTATAACATACATTCCCAATGTCCAACAAATCTTTAAAGGCAACAGTAGGATAAACCCAAAAGACAACCTGGATTTAAACAAAAGTGGATTAAGTTTTGCGTTTATGCAGAGGGACTCTTTTTGTTTGTTTGTTTGGTTGGTTTGGTTTCGTTTTTTTGTTTTTTGGTTTGGTTTGGTTTTTGGTTTTTCTAGACAGAGTTTCTTTTCATAGTTCTGGCTGTCCTGGAACTCACTCTGTAAACCAAGCCAGCCTCAAACTCAGAGATCCTCCTGCCTCTGCCTCCCAAGTGTTGGGATTAAAGGTGCGCACCACCACCACCTGGCTATAGAGGGCCTCTTTAGAGTAGGAAAAACAAACAAATAAAACTGCTTTTGCAAATTTTACAGAAAACACAGGACTGTTACAATTACAGGAGCCTGAAGATTGTATCTCATTGCTGTGCATTTAAATGTGCTTCTGTTTGAAACACGTTAAAGGCATTGGAAGATGTGCCAAAACATGGATCACTGGCCCCTTCCGTTTGCATCTTGTCTGGCACATACATATGCAAAACTAGAGCATCCCTCTGCTCGAATCTGAAAACAAGAGTCATCCTAAGGCCCTTGAAGCTCTTTATAAATGTCAAACTAATTATTAGATGATTAGATAATAGCTACAGTGTGGACCATCTGGGTGAGGCATGCTACTGCTACCAAAATATGATGCGAATGCCCAGTGTCATGTTTGAAAAGATGGAGGGCCACATACTTCAAGCCTGGAAGGTGAAAGGCTGGTGGTAGGTGGCCTCTGTTAGGGAGACAGATCCCAGAGAGAAGGGTGAAGAGAAGGACTATTGGAAGGCAAGGCTCTTCCCCAGAGAGCAGCAGCTGGACGTACCGTTTAGTACTTCCTAGTCCTTTAATTTAGTATTCAAAACACCTTTTGGAGACTTTTATTTGTAATTAGCAGATTAATACTGAGGCTGAAGTCCTATGCTAATGGGAGGTGCTGGTCCCTGTTTGTGAACCTAGATTCTCTGGCTCATATTTTCTACTCCTAACAGCCAGCAAGCCGTATTTCTCTTTTCTTTCTTTCTTTTTTCTTTTCTTTTTTATTGTTTTAACAATACATGAGGGGGCTCATTAGAGAATCATGGATGAGATCTCACTCAACCCCACCTCAGATCTGCAGACCTGGGCCAAAGGCACCTGGACCTCCCATGAGTATGGGAAATTCAGGATGGGGAGTTGCACTACTACCAGTTCATTCACTGAGAGGGGCTGCATTAGGTCTGTGATTTGCAAATGTGCCGGGTGCAAACCTATGAAGTACATGGAGCATTCTCAGAAGGAAATGAGGAAGGAAGGGGGCCTCATTGCCAGGTAGTGGCAGCTCCCAACCACACTCTCCACACCCAAATTCAACCAGAGAAGCCCCACCACACTGGGTTTCCTGATAAATGTTTTGTTTGAATACAGGTACTAGTATCCACAAACTGTTCACAGGTCTCCCTTGGTCCTTGGAGGACTGCCCAGCACGCTGGCTTGTTGGGAGGTTTATGAAAAGTGATGCTGATAAAGCAGGCAGTCTCCTAATTTTCTACTGCAGAGCAATCTCTCCAGCCTCCGATGATGCTCACCACTTTGTTGAGACAGCTGGGTCAAACTTAGGAGCCCCCTCCTCAGAGCAATGCATAGGGTTCTACAGGAGACCAAATATATCCAAATATTATATATATATATATATGTATTATATATATATATAAAACAACTTCAAAGTTGAGATGCCGCAATACAAGCGTGTGTTAACACACAAGGCAACAGCGGGTATAACAAGTATGCTAATTCCAGAACAGTGATGAGCTGAGCTGAAACAGGAATGTGAAAGATTTCTGACAACTACGCCATGAGATGAAAGAGGGCTTTGATTTCTACAGGTGACAAATCACAGGTGCTCCCGGAACCTCAGAGCCTCATTCCCGGCATCCATAAATGCAGCTAAATTTCAGCACAAAGGAAGTGAAACTAAGGATGCAACTTTTCCCCATCTGAGTTCACAGACCCCATGAATTCTATCCACCGACCCCTCAGCCTCCACATATAAATCTATCGGCACAGAATGGCTTAGCCGTTTGCATCGTTGTCGCTAATTATCATCGCTAGAATTCTCTGCAAGAGCAGTGTTGGTGACCTCAACCCTTACTCCATGTTCTCAGCCCCAGGTTCTGGGGAAGAGTGAAATGGGACATGTCTCCATCTCTATTCTGACAGGATTTTGGCCGAAGGGCCTCTGGCCTGCAGCTTAACTCCACCAAGGACAGTTACAGAAGGAAGCCTCCTTCAGTGTTTGAATCCCAGCCCATGGTGACTATGTCACCCAGAATATGTGGTCTTGATGCAGTCTGTTCTCCTGATGCAGCTCATCCTCCAGGAGCGAGCATCCAGGCATACCAGTTGCTCTCCATGTCAAAATAGACAAAATGGGCAAGGGCATTAGATGAGGAAGCAGGCAGAGCTTCAGTAGGCCACTCGGAGATGAGCGGTTATGGTTTCCTGTCTCGAATGTTTTATTTTAGACTGGTTCACAGAAAGCCACAGATGTCACCAGAGAGAGTGGCACTTCCTCCTGTATTTAAAGTAGAGTACCATGGGAAAGAACAAGGCTTAGCATGCCCCCCCCCACTCTCAGCAAATAAATGCAGCCATTTTTCTTGCCTCAGAATTCCACTAGTAGTGGCAAATCACTTCCCGGTGCTATATTGTTTATTAGGCTCCTGGATCAGGCTAGAAGATAGCTAGGGGATCAGATGACACTCCCAAAAAACCTCTAGGGATCAGATGACTCCCCCCAAAAAACCTCAAGAATGTCCAGCTGGGACTGTGCAGCCCATCACCTCTGTGCCTGAATAAGGATGTCAGAGATGGCTTCTGGATCAGGGCAGAACAAAGTCCCAAAACCCTTGTACCTTGCTCTCTGGCCAGACCTGCTATGAGCTTTGGATGCTCTGATGGGATGGTTGGTTCTACCCATGAGTGCTGAGGTATGCATCACTCCTTTACAGAATGGTGGATCTGGCCCTGGCACCTCATATATTGGTCCTTCCCATGCAGAATGTCAAGCCTTCCTGTCCTGGTGATGAAGTCGTCAGGGACTTTGATCTTGACTTTATCCCTGATCCAACATCATCCAATGCCACTGCATGGAAAATGGCCACCATCAAAGTAGGCTTTGCCTTAGCACTGTGTGGGTTGTCATGTGACCAGTGTGAGCTTCCTGCTGTGTCAAGTTCTTGAATCTTGCTTTATATTTCTTGGACTCAAGATACTCCACATAAGCCTCAACTTTGGGTCTCCTGTCTCCAAGTCTAGTTTCAGAATGACTTTAAGGCACCAAGCATTTGACCCAGCCCGGAAAGATGCCCCCAAGAGTTTTCTATTGCCACTCTATAAGCCCTCAGACAAAAGACTTGGTCAGAGACTCTGGAAATGAGCAGTGAACAATTGTCTACCAGCTTGCCCCAGCCTCTGGAGTAAGGCTGACTCCAAAGTCGACACCCACTGGTCATAGAAGCATTTGAAGCCTCTTCATCTACGAGCAGACGCGACCTGCTCAGCTTGGAGCAGCCCCATGCTCTGAGCATACCCCACGATTTAGACCTGAAGTTAGAGAAACAACATCCCATACTTCAGGGACTGGGCAAGGGGTTCCAAGCCACACTGGAAGGGAAGCTCAGGCTGCTATCTTGAGATGAGTGGTTCTGGAGAGAAACAAGGCATGGATGTGACCGACTCCCCTGGGACTGTGAGCTGCAGGAGAGTGGGTACTCTGTCTTGTCCTCCGAGTTCTCAGGGCCTTCTATAAACCTAAGTTCTAAGATGTTCAGAAACTTTCTCCTGACTTTATTATGCATCAGCTGTATACCATATACTTTCTACTGTCCAGGTAAAAATGTTCTTAAGTCATTTGTAACATGGTGAACAAGTGGGAAAAACTGTTGCCAGAGGCCTTTCCAACTGTATACTTTGACTTAACACTTGCTGCTCAGCTCCTGCCACCTGATCCACTATTGTCCTCAGCCAGACAGTGGTGCAGAGGCAGCTTCTCCAGGGACATGGGACTCAGGCTGCTGTGCTCCCTTTTAGAGGGATTCACTTCTGCCCCAGGGAGGCTAGGGGGCTAGAATGGATTCCCATCAAACACAACCTGAGAGATCAGTTCCAATGTGGGGAAATGTAGATGGAATGACTTCCTGTTTAGCTTTCCCAACAAAAATAACATGGGATTTTTGTCTCTGCACAGCGTTCCACATTTCTACTCACTGCCCTTCTGCTGCTGCCTAGAGGCCTTCAGATGGGCCTTTGGAGTCCTACTGCAGCATTTGGGAGTCTGAGCCATGCATAGCCACTGGGCATGCTATTTCAGCAGGGTGTTCTGAATCATCACTTGGATGCAGGCCTGGAGTTGGGCCTTGATGACCCCAGATGCACTCAAAACATAGGAGAAGGGCAAGAACTACCTGTCCATGCATTCGAAGAGCCTCTGTGCCAGGGACAGTACTGAGCACTTAGCAACATTCTAGGACCTCCCTATAGAGCACTGTCATGTTCATTTTACAAGTGGGGAAACCAAGGCACAGTAGGCTGGGTAACACAGCACTAATGTCCACATCCTCATCTCTAAAACTTGTGACTGGAAAACAAGAATGCTGTAGAGAGAATGAAGGGAAGGATCTTGAGACTGGAAAGGTTTGGACCTGTACAGTGGGTCCAATGTAACCCACAGGACCTTCTAAAGGAGGAACTGGAGCCCAGAGTTAGGGAGCTATGTCCGTGGGAGCTGTGTTTGGCTCTGGACTTGAGGCTGAGGAGCATGGGAAGCTTTTAGATGCTGGAAAAGCAAGGATACAGAGCCTTGGAGCCAGAAGACCTATGATTTTAACTTGGTGAGACTGAGTTTGGTTTCTGACTTCAGAACTATGAAGTATTGAATAACTCTGAAGTTATTTTAAACCAGGGGCAGTTATGTGAGTACCAACAGGAATCTAATACTCCAAGCATGATTTTTCCCAAGGCCATAGAGTAGGAGGGACAGAAATTAAAAGCGAATCCATGTATTTTTTTTAAATGTTGTTGACTGATGTTTGCATTCCCCTGAAATTCCTAACTCCCAGTGTAGCCGTGGAAATAGGCCTTTTAGGAAGAATTCATGTTGAATGAGGCCCTAAGGCTAGGGCTAGATCAAACATGATTAGTGTCCTCATAGGAAAAACTGCCAGAAAGCCTTTTAATTTATTACTATGTCAGAACACAACAAGAGGGTAGCAATCTGTAAGTTAGGAAAGGAATCTGCTCAAGAAACTGACTGTGCTGGCGTTTGACCTTAGATCTCTAGCTTTCAGACCCTGGAGACACAAATTCTTCTGTTTAATCCATTCAACCTATGGTGTCTTATTATGGCAGACTGAGTGGATGGGTGCAGACATCAAGAAGCATTCTCATCACTGTTCAGAGGCTGGAGGTGTGGTTGCTTGCTCAGGTAGGAAGGGACACCCCAAATCCAGAGGGGGAGTGGTACAAAGTCCCAGCCTGGGCCAAGAAATGATTTACAAGTGATAGCTGCTGGCAGAGGGAGAATCCATTTTCTCCTATGGAATGATACTGGATATTTCACTCACAATTCAGAGCAGTAGCATGGTTTTTTAGTGGTTTTCTCCCTTTCCTTCCTTCCTTTTTTTTTTAGAGAAAGAACATGAAGTTGAGTGGGTTGGGGGATCTGGAAGGAGTTGGGAGATGGGAAAGAATATAAGAAACATACTGTTTGAAATCCTCAAAGAAGAAATAAAAAGAAAAATACCAATCAAAAAAGAAGGAAAGAAAGAAGGAGGGAAGGAAAGAAGGAAGGTGGAAGGGAGGGAGGGTGGGTGGGAGGGAGGGAGGGAGGAAGGAAGGAAGGAAGGAAGGAAGGAAGGAAAGACAAAAGGAAGAAGACAGGGAAGGAAGGGAAGAGGGAAGGAAGAAGAGAGGGAAGGAAGGAAAGAGGGACAGAAGGAAGGAGGGAAGGAGAGAGGGAAGGGAAGGAAAAGGAAAGAAGGAAGCAGGGAAGGAAGGAAAGAAAGACAGAAGGATGGAAGGGAAGGAAGAAGGAGTCCCAGCTCCAGCCAGCTGGATGGACAGATGCTGAATAAGATCTTGAGGCCTGGTAGGACTGCTCTACCCAAGTCCCAGCTGTATTGCTCACAACTGCACATGTGAACCTCCTCCTAAAGGACCCACACCTACTTGAAAGTTCCTGTTCCCACAGGGACTAGGAACAGTGTTGACCTCTGAGACCGAGGCTGTCTCACCCTTGCTGACATCAGGCTAGACTACCCTGCTGTTTCTGCAAGTAACTGGGGAGAAGGGGACCTTTTGGACACCCGCAAGAGACAAAGTCCTCCCTTTACTGTCCCTGACCAGACTGTGTGGTCATGGGTAAGTTACTGAGTCACCCTGTCCTCAGTCTCTCCATCCATACAATGGGATGACAACATTTATTTCCTAGGGTTTCTGTCCAGCTCCAGAAAGCTAACTGCTCATTCTGATTTGCCCCCAGCCCTGGTGGAGGTGTTCTGAGGCCACCTCTTCTACTCTGGGCCAGTTTCCCTCACATTAAAGCAGCAGATGAATGCTTCTAATCAGTTTGCTCCGCCCACCTCCTATTAATACTGCGTGGAATCCCAACCTGTGGGATGGTATGCCCACATACACACAGGTTTTCCTACTAATCCAACCTCTCTAGAAACATCCTCATAGACAAACCTAGAGGTGTACCCCTAGGTATATACAAATCCAGCCATGTTGACAATGAAATATATATATACATATAAAATATATATTATACACACATATGTATAAATACAAATATATATATATATATATTTGTTCATATGTATACCCTTTTCTCTTTATGGCTGTAGTTGCATACCTTGGCATAGTATTCTGCTGTTGAGTGGAATATTATTCTGTGAGCAACATTTAGATCCAGTTGTTGTGAAGTCAAGTCTAATAAGCCTTGAAATCTAGCCATGTGATTCCTCCAACTTTGTTCTGTTTTTTGAAGACAGTTCTGGCTCTTCTAGTTTCTTTGTTTTTCTACATAAAAGTTTAGCATTATCTTGTCAATATCTACAAAAAATTTGTAAAGTGGGAGGGTGGGACCAGAAGGGGGAGTAGGGAGGAGATTGCGATTGAGATGTAACTTGAAGAAATTAAAAATAGATAAATAAATAAAATTTAAAAAAAGAAATAGACATGACTAGTTACCCAAATGTCAACCAGTCACAAAAACATTTTTTCTAAAGAATTTCACAATTACTCCAACTTTATTGGAACTAAATCAAATCTAATTGATAGAATTGATTATCTTAACAACTGGATATTTTTACTCCATTTTAAAAACATCTTTCAGAAGTATTTTTAATTTTCATCATATTTATATTGTATATATTGAAAAATTTTTGCTAATTATGTAAATATTTGGTCTCGTTTCTCACAATCTGGCTAGGAATCTGTCAACTTTATTTTTATTCTTTTCAAAGAACCAGACCTTCCTTCCTTCCTTCCTTCCTTCCTTCCTTCCTTCCTTCCTTCCTTCCTTCCTTC
>CAJQZJ010000175.1:564778-612767 GCA_907164525.1 Lophiomys imhausi
GAGAGAGAGAGAGAGAGAGAGAGAGAGAGAGAGAGAGAGAGAGAGAGAGAGATTCACCTGTTAGGTTAAAAGAAAAGGAAATTATTGATTGAAGCAATGTCATTTTGAATCATTTTGAAGGATGATCAGGGATAAAGTCCCCTGTTGTATGCCTTCCCTCTGTAGGGGTCAGTATCTTAGTGACCAGAGGGATGAGCATTTCTGGTTGAGAGGGGTGAGGCCTTCAGGAACTAAGTTAAGATACTTTTCTGGGGAATGTGAAGTATGGGCTCCCTCATGGCCCACTCTGAGCCTCCTGGACAGGCCAGTTAAGGGGAAATCTCTAGGGTGTGGCTGAAGATGGGTTAGTGTTTCCCTGTAAGGGGCTGCCCCTTGCTGTTTAGGGCACACTTCTGTGGTGTGGGCTAGGCAGAGGATGGCTCCAGAGAATCCAGGGGATCCTCTGCTTTGAGGACTGGGAGTTTTATTTTATTTGCTCCACAAAGGAAAGTGATAGTTCATGACTAAGGGGGTAGTGGAGGAGATAAAGGACCAGCATTGGATCCCAGAGCAGAGGTAGAGTGTTGGGACAGGAAGTCACAGCCTGAACATAAATCCGAGAGAGAGAGTTGAGCTCCTTGCCACATGGGGCTTGAACCAATTGAATTTTATTCTTCAGGGACCATCGGGGACCCATTAATCTGTGGGATACAAAATAAACTCTAACTGCCCAGCTTGTGGAGCCACCCGACCAGCCCCTTGTCTCTCCCTGTCTGAAAATCTTCACGTAGTCCAGCTGCAGAGACTGGTGGGGATGCAGGGTGGTCCAGGCTGTGTCTACCTCCTTAGGCTTGCCCCCCTCACAGCTTGGGGCATTGAGCCCCAAGCCCAATGGGACCTGCACCTTGAATATCTCTTCTGTTCAAAGACTATATCATAACTTCTGGTTCTGTCCAACCCCCTGCTCGGTGTACCCAAATCATTGGTGGGCACAGAACATCCAGAAATGGCCTAGTAATTGCCTATACCAGTGTGTCTTTCTATCTTCTGAGAAGCTGTGGTCCTTCGGGGTTCCACACTTCCAGGATGGTGGCTGTCCTCAAGGGATGAAAACAGCAGTTATGGATGCTCTAGGTTAGACATAGTGTCTTCGTCGGTGTTCGATTGCCATGAAGAGACACTGTGACGGTGGCAGCTCTTAAAAAGGAAAGCACTGAATTGGGGCTGGTTTACAGTTTCAGGGGTATAGTCCATTGTCATCATGGCAAGGAGCATGGCAGCACCCAAGTAGAAATGGTGCTAGAGAAGACGCTGAGAGATACCAGATCCCAAGGCACCAGGAAGAGAGAGACACTGGACCTTGCTTGAAACCTTAAAGCCCACTCCCAGTGACACGCTTCCTCTAATAAGGCCATACTTACTCCAACAAGTGCATACCCCTTAATTCTTTTGAATAGTGCCACTCTCTGGTGACCAAGCATTCAAATGTATGAGACTATGGGCCCCAATCTTATTCAAACTACCACACACAGCTAACTCCAATTGTTTTCTATGACCTGGTGTTGCTTTAAGCTCATAAATGACCTTGTTTATCACAGCTTTCCTTTCAGGTAAGACTATGGCTCTCCTCAGAGAGGAAGAAACAGAGATCCTAACTTCACACATGAGTATCCCTCTGAGAGCCAATCAGAGCACAAGAGGAAGAGAACTAGGCTTTCTTGGCCATCAGTCACCGTGCTAATCCAGAAGCAACACATAGAGGTCTGAGGCTTTACTCTACTCTGCTTTCAAGGATGCTGCAGCCTTATTGGCTGGCCCCAGAAGCCCCAGAAGGGACACATGTTTGTACATGTGGCTGGCTGAGAGAGTCCCCAGGAACTCTGGGATTAGAGGCCGAGTTTCAAATGCAGTGACTGAAGGGCTCAATAGAAGAGGATGCTCAGCAAAGGTGGACAGACTTTTCCATAATCTTCTTTGTCTTTGGGCAAAGATTGGTTTGGGGATGAAAGTGATTCACTTGGGTGAGTCAGGGTTCAGCTTTCCCATGGTTCCTAGTGCCTATGGCAAGCCTCTCACAGGTCAGTGCCTTGGGTGATGAGACACTTCCAGGAGCCTGGGCTCTAGGCTGCTCCATTCTGTCCTTCTGCTTTAGTCTCCTCTTTGATGAAGGAGGATACTGCACTCACAGAGGAGACCAGCATGGCGGCAAGTAGCCTGGCCAGCAGCCTTGGAGACTGAGTTTGCTTGGTTCCTGGCTCTCCTGGTCAGGGGTTCCTTTCATTGGAGACCTCTTTTATTCCTCATAAAGTCAAAGCACTTGGACTTTTGTTCAGTGAAGTGCTCCTTCACTGAGGAGCCCAGCAAACAGCCTCGTGGTTACTGCTCAGCCTGCAGAGAAATTCTCTGGTTCCATGGACCATGCTGCCACCTGGAGGTCAAGAGGAAGAAAATAAAAATAACTGAAGAGGAAGAAAATTAACGACATCGACCGCACTACTAGATGCAGCATAATTACCCAGGCACAGGTCTGACACTTGACATGACTCGCCCCACTTAATGATTAGATTCAGTACCTCACTAAATAAAGCGACACCTCTGTCACCTAGTCTCTCTAACCCTGCCAGGCTACGTGGAGATTTATCCTCTCCATGACTGAAATAGAGCACAAAATCCAGAGATGCCAAATACCTTCCTAGGACCTCACAGTCTGTAAAAGACAGCTAGGATTGCAACCAAAGGTCATGCTTGCCCCTCTATCTCATGCCTCCCCTAAAGAATCTCTGGATCTCTCTACAGCAGAGGTTCTCAACCTGTGGGTCATGACCCTTTGTGGGGGGTCAAAAGACCCTTTCACACGGTTCACCTAAGATCATTAGGAAACACAGACATTTATATTGTGATCCATAACAGTGAGGAAATTACAATTACAGAGTAGCAATGAAGATAATTTTATGGTTGGGGGTCACCACAACATGAAGGGTTGTATTAAAGGGTAGTAGCATTAGGAAAGTTGAGGACCACTGATCCTCAGGTTCTGGGCTAAGGGAAGCATCTGTCAGGAAAGACAGGTGTGCCCCCCAAAAGGGAGACATGAGCAAAATTAGGACTTGTGGTCCAGGAAGCATCGTGCCTGTCCTGGCTTCATGTTGCCCTCATTGCAGAGACTGGAGATTGTCCAGAAGCAAACAGATACTGAGTAAGCAAGACTGCCTGCAGTCCTCAAAGCTATCCAAGCATGGTCCAAACAAACTCACATTCACAGCCTCACAGCAGTGCAGATTCAAAAGGCATGCCAGCAGAGAAGCACAGCAGCTCTGGGCAGGTGACAATGGAGAAGTCTATGTCCGCAGGTTTGTGTGGTATGCCTTTTCTATTTCTTCCAGTGAATTGACACATCATTTTAAAATGTATATACACTATCACAAGAGGAAGGAACTTTAGATGTTGCCTGGCTCATAGCTGTCACTTAGGAATATATTCCATGACAGAAGGAAGAAATCCATTCCAAGGAAGCTAAGGCAGCAGCGAGAAAAGATTATTACAAAGCCACACATTTAAATGTGAAGTCAGCAAAGAAATTCAAGTCTCCAGATACCAGCTTTTTCTCTCTCTGCTTTGCTGAGTGTCACCCAGAACTACAACAGGGTTGTGTGAGTAAAGGGAAGGCCTATGTGCCAAGTGGTCACTGGGCAAGGCCTTGCTGTTCTTTGATTCTCAGACCTGTCTCCACCCTGGAAGTTTCCTGAGGGAGATGGCATATGATGAAACCAGACATCTCCCCATGCTACGGGGGCATCTTGGCTTGTAAGAGGATGATAGCCCATCATCCAGCTACTGTGTTCTTCTTCTTTTTTAATGTGGGTATTATTTTTTTAAATGTTTATTTATTACTTCAAGTTACATCTCCATCATAGTGCCCTCTTTCTACCCCTCCCAGTTCCACCCTCCCACCCTCTCCTCTCTCTCCCACCCCCTGATATGGAGTGTCCCTACATATCAGCCTCTCTCAGTTCAATAGTCATATGAGAGCTAAGAGCTTCCTCTTGCACTGGGGGCCTACATGGTAGCACCCCTAGGGCAAATTGTCCCATTGACAGGTAACAAAGTATATGTTCCTGATACTTTTGGTGTGTTGGTTTTAGGATAGGTATCCTGTACTAGATGGCTAAAATCAAATTATAAGTGAGTAGATGCCATGTGCATCTTTCTGAGTCTGGGTTAGCTCACTCAGGATGAGCTTCTCTAGTTCCATCCATTTGACTGCGAATTGCATGATTTCCTTGTTTCTGATAGCTGAGTAGTATTCCATTGTGTAAATGTACCATACCTCATCTGGGTTGTTTCCAGTTTCTAGCTATTACAAGACTGCTATGAACATAGATGAAGTTATGTCCTTGTGGTTTGGTGAGGGATGTTTTGGGTGGATACCCAGAAGTGGTATGGCTGGGTCTTGAGGTAAGGCTATTCCAAGTTTTCTAAGATATTGCCAGACTGATCTCCATAGTGGTTGTAAAAGTTTGCACTCCCACCAGAAATGGAGGAGTGTTTCCCTTTCTTCATAACCTCGCCAGCATGTGCTGTCATTTGAGTTTTTGATCTTAGCCATTTTGACAGGTGTGAGATGGAATCTCAAAGTCATCCTGAGTTTCATTTCTCTGATGATTAAGGATGTTGAGCATTTCTTCAAATTCTCACTGCCATTAGATATTCCTCCTTTGTGAATTCTTGGTTTAGCTCTGTTTCTCATTTTCTGATTGAATTATTTGGTTTCTTGGTGTTTAATGTCTTGAGTTCTTTAAAAATTATGGATATTAACCCTCTGTCAGAAGTGGGGTTGGTAAAGATATTTTCCCAATCTGTAGGTTGCCATTTCATTCAAATGACAGTGTCCTTTGCCTTACAGAAGTTTTCAGTTTCATGAGGTCTCACTTATTGATTGTTGGTCTTAGAGCCTGAGCTATTGGCGTTCTGTTCAGGAAGTTGTCTCCTCTGCCAATGAGTTCAAGGCTTTTCCCAACTTTTTCTTCTAGTAGATTTAGTGTGTCAAGCTTTATGTTAAGGTCTTTGATCTACTTAGACTTAAGTTTTGTGCATGGTGATAAGTATGGGCCTAATTTCGTTCTTTTACATGTCGACATCCAGTTAGACCAGCACCATTTGTTGAAGATGCTGTCCTTTTTCCATTGTGCGGTTTTGGCTTCTTTGTCAAAAATTAAGTGACCATAGGTGTGTGCGTTCATTTCTGGGTCTTCAATTCAATTCCATTGATCCACTGGTCTGTTTCTATACCAATACCATGCTGTTTTTATTACTATTGCTCTGTAGAATACTTGAAATCTTGGATGGTGATACTTCCTGATGGTTTTTTTTTTTAAATTGTACAGGATTGATTTAGCTATTCTTGTTTTTTTGTTACTCCATATGAAGTTGAGAATTGCTTTTTCCAGGTCTATAAAGAATTGTGTTGGTATTTTGATAGGAATTGCATTGAATCTGTATATTGCTTTTGGCAGGATAGCCATTTTTATTATGTTGATCTTACCTATCCATGAGCATGGGAGATCTTTCCATCTTCTGATGTCCTCTTCAATTTCTTTCTTCAAGGACTTGAAGTTCTTGTCATACAGGTCTTTCACTTGCTTGGTTAAAGTTACCCCCAGGTACTTTATATTGTTTGTGGCTATTGTGAAAGGTGTTGTTTTCCTAATTTCTTTCTCAGCCCATTTATCTTTTTTATGAAGAAGGGCTTCCGATTTTTAAAAATTAATTTTGTATCCAGCCACCTTGCTGAAGGTGTTTATCATTTGTAGGAGTTCTCTGGTGGAATTTTTGGGGTCACTTATGTATAATATCATATAATCTGAAAATAGGGATAATTTGACTTCTTTGTTTCCAATTTGTATCCCCTTGATCTCCTTTAGTTGTCTTATTGCTCTAGCAAGAACTTCAAGTACTATGTTGAAGAGATATGGTGAAAGTGGGGATCCTTGCCTTGTCCCTGAGTTTAGAGGAAATGCTTTAAGTTTCTCTCCATTTAATTTGATGTTGGCTACTGGCTTGCTGTATATCGCCTTTATTATTTCTAGGTATTGTCTTTGTATGCCCATTCTCTCTAGGACTTTTAGCATGAAGGGGTATTAGATTTTGTCAAATGCTTTTTCAGCATCTAGTGAGATGATCATATGGTTCTTTTCTTTCATCTTGTTTATATGGTGAATTACATTGATAGATTTTCATATGTTGAACCATCCCTGCATTCCTGGGATGAAGCCTACTTGATCATGGTGTATGATACTTTTGATGTATTCTTTGATTAGGTTTGCCAGTATTTTATTAAGTATTTTTGCATCCATGTTCATGAGGGGACCCCTTGGTGTTACAAAGACCTTTTGAGTCTTTGAGATGAGGCCTTTTGACAGCATTGTCTTATGTAATTCTCATATCAATCTTAAGATATAATATCTCCCCAGACATACACTTAAAGGAGTATA
The DNA here is from genome assembly GCA_907164525.1 of Lophiomys imhausi. Lineage (NCBI taxonomy): Eukaryota > Metazoa > Chordata > Mammalia > Rodentia > Muridae > Lophiomys > Lophiomys imhausi. The sequence continues at coordinate 571,249 of CAJQZJ010000175.1, forward strand.
TTTTCCTAAGATGTTTTAGGTTCATAGCAAAATTAAGCAGGAAGTGTAGACTTCCTTCTGTTTTCATGACTCTATAACCTCCCTGAACATCAACATCTCCTAACAAAATGACCCTTTTGATGCAATGGATGAACCAACACTGATACCTCATTATCCCTCAAAGTTCATAGATTTTGTTATAGGTCACCCTAGGCGTTAGAGTCCTGATACAAGAGGTTGTATGTTTTAATGTCTGTTTACTGAGGAGAGCATCTGGAGACAAGAAGTTAACATGGAGGTCACCCAGCAGAAGGTGTCAGGGATCCTGGCCTGGATCTGCAGGATTTTATACTCAGCGTTGTGGCTTCCTGACGAGGGTCCACCATGACAGGCACAGGCTGGCTGCTGAATGGAGCTGCCACCTGAGAAAGCCACAGTCTTTTGGGGTTCACAGGTACACCTAAATTGGTTTTCTTTTGTAGTAAGCACTCTCCTGTTTGTTAGTCAACACCCACTGGGTTTTCTCACAGGAGACTTGGGCTGGTTGTCAAACACAATGGTTGGGTAGGTTGGTGCTGGAGACATTCCTACAGTGACTGAGTCAGGACTCCTGATCTGCTGTCGCAGCATTGACAAGTGGCTATTACCAATGAATTGGATCACTGCACATCAAAACCAGGTACCCAGGAGACTTAGAGCACAGGGTAAGCGTCATTCTTGATCCTCTAGGATATTTCTGGGTTCTTCTGGTCAAGCCCTGCCTCCTGGTAGGCTGTCCAGCCAGTCAGGTCCACAAGGGCCCAGCATTTGTGTAGACCAGTGGAAAAGTGTATAGCTCTATAGCAACCATCCTTACCTACCCTCTTAGCTCATGGCTTTGGGCACAGCCCTATTTCCTGAGCTGATAATTGTGGTTTAAGTCCAGGAAGAGGGATTAGGGGTCAAAGACTGTAGCGTAATTCCCATTGTACACCCATCACACAACAGGTGTGCTTAGCAGCTGGCGGCCCTCATCCTCAAGCAGGATGCTCTATCTCTGAAGTACCTCCCATCTAGAAAGTATGCCAGATGGGGCTGCCAGACAAAAGTCAGGGGTTCTCAGCACCCAGTTCTCTTGTTCACTAGCCTGAAAAACAGCAGTCAATTTTGTTTCTGATAGAGGCATTACAGATCTATCAGCCGTGAAGCAGACCTACAGCCCCTATTGGATTTCCACTGCAGACCCCAGATATCACACCAGTCTTCCCACGATGTGCCTGACACCTTTCCCTCCTATAATCCACTAGGCAACACTTCACTTGCCACTTCTAGCCCAGTGGGGAGCAATATTCTTTCCCTGGGGTCCAGCAATGACTCTAGGGGGTGTTTTAAATCCAGACTCCAGGCTTGCCCCCACCCCCAGGTCTATCACATGAGACTCTCTGGAGCAGGCAAAGCTCCCCAGTGACCCTGTTTTGAGTGTCACTGCAGCCATTAGACAGCTGCCTCATGGTCTGTCTCTCCAAGGAGAGTCTGGGAGTCCAGGCTGGGAGAACTGGAAAGAGAGGAATAAAATCTTACTCATTGGTTGTTACAGATTAAAAAAAAATTACTGCCCCAAATCCTTTATATGCAGATGTACTTCTGTCTGGGTGTGGAAATACACGCTCCAGATTCATACATATATCACTTTAAATGCCAGCTCAGCAATTATTAGTTGCATGGTTACTGTGAGTTACTTCTCATAGATTTAGTCTTTTTGCAACGTTAGAATGGATAGTAATCTCTAGTTCAAAGACTTATAAACAAAGCCATGAGACACAGGGCATACCATTGCCTCTCAACTCAAAAATCTGCCCTTCAATCCCCAACTGTGGAATACTGTGTCTCCTTTCCCCACTGATGCAATGCTCCTATTTATCACTAGGTGGAGGTAGTGAGGCTTAGTGTACAAGCCATCAGTACAAGGAGTCTCGGGACCTTTCTCCAGTGCTGCCAGTAACCAGCAGGGGTCGTCCTGGGCTCCAACTCCAATCCTTTAAAGAAGATAACTGCCTTTATTTTTGGTAATTGCATGTGCATATGATTTAGCTTTCCCTATTCAAGTTGCAGGTGTGACCACAGCAGCTATTTTGAAATGCCGGTACACTGGCTCTCTCACCGTTAGAAGGTGTGATGCTAAACATGATTTCATGAGTCAAAGTGGCCGCGCAACACTGGAAGCTATGGCAACTCTAGAATTTGTATTTTCAACCTGAGCCAATGACCACTTCCTTCTGGAGGGGCTCTGACAGGTTATACTACTGTACAACCCTCTGCAGTGGTCTAGGGATAAACTTAACCCACTCGTGTGTGTCCGTTGTTTACTCACTACAGCAAATGGCATCTGGGATGAAGGAAGCCTTGACGCGCAATATCTACAGTCAATGGCCTGGCTGTATGGTTCTGTTGCACAGCCATAAGGAGGTGGGTGTGGACAGAAATGATGACGTAGGTGAAATCCCGGGTTCCCGTCGTGGGCTTTCGAGTACTCCTACCTGGTAAGAACTCTGTATAAGGAGAGACTTGGGGAACAATGGAAAGCTGCAGGGGCCAGGACCAACTAATTGGAGGAACTTATTAAGGCCACACCAGGCATAGCTTTAAGAGCAAGCCTATTTCAACCCTCAGTGCTCGCTCTGTGAGTTAAAGCTCTTGGTTTAGCCACAGCTGGGAGAGCAGTGGGGCTAGACAGTAATTAGTAGAGTCAGTCACTAGGGGTCACTGTCCTACCAGCGTCTGTCCAAGGAACTATGTTGCCTGAGGGCCAACTTCGGATAGCTGGAAGGGGCTTTTCATTTTCGTGCTCAAAAACGTCCAAGGAAGAGATGCATATGCTCCCATGCTGTGGGGAGAGACAGTGTGAGTCTCATGCTGTTCTGGTACCAGGAGATGTTTTTTGTGGCTATTAACTACTGTCCCCAATGCTGGTTGCTGCTTAGGCTGTTAGGAACTGGCTCCCTAACACTGTCCTATGGAAGAGGCCTTGCAGGTCTTCGAGTCAGTCTTAATTTTTGGAGAAGAGGCCCAGAAGAAGAAATGTTTTCACCCAGGACACATAGTTGAATAGACATTACAGACCTGAGCCTTAGGCCGGGAGTTTCCTGCTCAAGGCTCTGTCCAGTCCACCGTGTTCCCTGTTTTTCACCGTTCTCCATCAAATGCTCTTAGCACTCATGGAACAACCACTGCACGCTCTGTCCTTTGTAGCTGCACCGAACTGGGAACTTGTATAGACATACGACTCCATGACATACGATAGACCCAATCAGTGCTAGTGTCAGGGGCAGCGTAGCTAGCAGGCGGCTTTTCTCTCTTTGGTCAAGAGTGCTTTACAAAGACCAACCACTCCTTCTGCAAAAAAAAAAAAAAACCAACAGGGAACTCAAGGATTATGGGGGCAGTTCTACAGATAATCTATTATCCACCGGAACTGGTATATGCATGAGCAGGCCCAAGCAGGTCCTGAGGGCACAAGCAAGTTACATGAAGAAGTTGCCTAAATGCCTGTGTTTCCCACTCATGTTGTAATGCCTCCTGCTCTAAAGCATGCACCTATAACCTTGTGAGGTGTGCCCTATGGTTGGTTGGCTAAGAAAGAGAAGCTAGGGCCTAGTTTGCTGATGATTCTGTACACTCTGCAGGCACCATCCAGAAGTGGACAGCTGCATTATAACCCCTCTCTGGGACAACCTTGGGAGACGCCAAAAAAAGGGAAATCTTCACAGTAGGCAGAACTTTAGGCAATACATATGGTTGTATATTTTGCTGTGGCAGTTCAGATGATGCCCCAGCTGGGGTCCTCATAGAAGCCACTGGACCTTGGTGGGGAGGTCGCAGGAACCTCAGGAAGACAGAAGAGGTGAAGCTACAACTTTGACCACCAGGGGGCAGGATTTCACCACATTTTGTTTGATGGGGCGCAGTCACCCAACACTGGAGAAAGTTATGCCTTCTTAGAGAGTGTTTGCAATAATGTTCTGTGTGCAGAAAATGGGTAGGTACATCAGCCTGGACTTGAAATCTACCTCTCAAAGACAGTTACTGTAATATCTCTCATGTCTCACTTTTCACTCCCAGCAACTGTGGAGTCCACACAGCTGCAAAACCGAAGAAATATCCATGTGTTCATCTACCTTGGATGGGGGTCCTTCCACGGCCCAGAGTTCTTAGAGTTGCTCTCTGAGGGCATTTTGTGGCCTCAAATCGAAGGATATGAGGGCTCCATGTATGTCTCCATGAGGCCTGTGGCCTAAACAAATCTCAGGAGAGCAAACCATGTGTCCAAACAGGTTTGTAGATGGTGATTGCAATGTAGCAGTGTGTCAGAAGGCCGGGCATTGCTGCCCGTGGTTAGACACGCTCCAGCCTGTGCACTTCCAAGCCGGTCTACCAGGCTGCAAAACTGGGCCCCATTACCCATTCCGCATCTTCTCAGATGTGGCCAGACCTGCTCTGCCGCAGCCAGCCACATGCCATTGCAGCCCCTATTATTGACCATTCTGCTGGGATATTAAGCACTTTGGGCTTGGCCAGGGGACCATTAATCAACAACCTTGTCAGAGTGATGGATTCTGTTAGGATTATTGCTTAATTAGCTTGTTTAGGGCAAGAAAATCAAGCAGGACATTAGTTCTTGCAAGCCAGAAGGAAGAGGGAAAGTGAGTAGAGGTTGTAGGAAGAGGCCTTGGAACTCCTGGGTGGCAGCTGGGGGCTTGAACAGGGGTGCGGACGGGGCCTCCAACAGACCAAGCCTTATGCTTAAACTTGCTGGGACATTTCTGCTGTCACACGCAGCCCGGAGAGTTATTGTGTTCAGTGGAGTTGAAGAACAATGATTCCAGACATGTTAGCCAAGGACCCTGCCCATTCCTGGGAGCTTTAAAAACTCAGATCCCTGGGCCTAGGTTTGAATTTGCTCCATCAGAGTCTCTAAAGATTTTTGTCTCATTTTGTTTTAAAGATAAATTATTGTAGGTGGGTTTTGTTCATAATGTGGGGAGCCTTGGCCTTGGAGGTGTGAGAGTAACTCTAGTGAGTGATGAGTCTTCACTCCTCTCTACCTGGATACCCATTTCACTCGGGGTGGGGCTGGGCTCTATCTCCAGCATCCTTACCAGCTTCCAGGCATGTCAGTCTTCCTGCCCCACGTTCCCCTTTGGTTTCCATTTTGTCCTGTCTTTCCTGGCTTTGCTTATATTGCTCCCTTCCTCCACTTGCCTGCCACTTTTTTTTCTCGAGTCCCATTCCCAGGTCTTTCTATCTCCATCTTTCCTTCCTTGTCTCCATCTTCTTGTTCATCCCATGCAGGTGACTGTCTCTTGAAAAAGGCACATTTTACAGGCTTCTCTGTATTTTTCCCATGTGGCAGGGGCTGGAAGTCTGGGAATGGCTTTGCCAAGAGAGAACCCCAGATACAGTTGCAAGCTCGCCAGCGATATGTGCTGTGGGGTGGGCAGAAGGCAGCAGAGGGTCAGCCTGTTACCCAGAGAAGCAGCTGTAAATGCTCAGTGGTTTGGAGGTGGACTCCTTCAACTTTGCTTCTCACTTGGTTTCAGCTCCTCCAGGTCCATGGAAGATATGTAGTGTTCACAGAAGGCAGTCACAGAGGGTTTATCATGTGTGTGCCATGAGAATCTGGCGGGGCTGTCACTGTCTGAAGTCTTTAGTGCATCTTATTGCCCTTGCTTTGAGCCTTTCCTTGAACTATGCTGAGGGATGCAAAGAACCCCAAGAAAGTACAGCATGGGGACATGCTGACTGGTCTGTCCTATGCTGGGTCCCCAAGCTCCAGACAGGAAGTCAGAGACTATGTCATGTCATGGTCCCTGTAGCCTCCCCGAGTCCACTGGAGCTCAGTGTGACTTTGTGAATCAGCTTTGTGAATAACCTCCTCCCTTATGCCCTGCTACTTTAAAGAGAAAATTAAACCCTGTCTTCTGAGCAGAACCTTGGGAGGGAGGAACCTGGTCTAAATTGCTGTGGGCACCTCCTCAATGCAAAGAAGGCCTGGTCAACCCAGGTTTGCTCACTGTTGACACTATGACTGTAAAATGAACTGTTCTTCCTTGGTTCTTCACACCCAGGCTCACCCAGAAGGCGCTCGGGGTAACATGTAGCCAAGGCAGCCAAGGATGGAGTGTGCTGGACTTTGTACGGAGACATTCAGAAGCAGGTCACCTCTGAGCTCTTCGGAGATGGCTGGTTCAGTGTCTGGGATTTTTCTCTTGTAGCCGAGCTTATGGTGAGCCAGGGGCCCAAATTCCATGCAGAGGACATGAGGTGACCAAGAATGGCCTGCAATATGAGAGTTGGTTGGCTGTTTGTTACTTGCGTACGGGGTGTGGTCACTTCCAAATGTCGACTTTGTTCTTAGCACGAGTGTGTGTGACTGCCCATGGCATCTGTTTTCTAATGGGGTTTTCTCACAAAATCACACTCGGAAGGTGTTTTACCATCTTTTCCTGTCCTTTCCATGCTTTTTGCTGACGTTTGATGTTTGTGTTGTGGTTTAAATCCAAAATGTCTCCCTCCAACTCTTGTGTTGAATGAATATCTTTTGTCCAGCAGGTGGCGCTATTTGGGGGAGGCTGTGGAACCTTTAGGAGGTGGGTTCTGGCTGGTAAGTATAGGTCTCTAGAAGTGGGCTTTGAAGTCTAAATACCCTGGCCCCTGGTTCTGGCCCTACTGTTTCTGCTTCCTAGACCACTATGATGTGCGGAGACTGTGTCCTATGCTCCATGAACACTGCTATCCCTTTTCCACCGCAGTGGACTAAAATCCCGTGATACAGTAAGTCAGAAGTTAGTCCCTGAAGTTGTTGACTCAGGTAACCAGTAGATTCCCTTGCTGGGAGATGTTTCCAGAACTGACCTCTTCCACTGCACAACCTCCAGAGTAGGGTCTGGCCTGGTGAAATGTTTTGAAGTGACCATGATTCAAAATGGTCATTTTTAGACACCCAGGGACCACATGATGAACGAGGAAGAGGAGGCACTTACTTTGCTGACTAGACTGTCCTTTCTCCAGCTGCACTTTTTAATCTAGATCTAAGATTCTTCTTTCACACCAAGAATCTTTTGTAGAAATAAATTTTATTTGGCCATTTAACTGTTAAAGAACTAGGGTGAGGATACAAAAGAATGTGATTATTTGGCAAGTGACATTGAGTAGACCATTCCTGGGTCACCAACACCACCTGGGGCTGCATAAACTGGTTCACTCTGGTCTTTCCAAAAAATGGATCCAGTGAGAGGCCGGGAGGGGACAGAATGTCCACCCCTTCCTCCTTTATCACAGCAGCGGACATTTCCTGTTTTGTCTCCCGGGAATAGCCTACTGATGTCAGAAGTACTCTGATGACCCAATTGCCTTGGTTTTATCAGAGCCTGACTCAGCTAGGAACTCAGCCCAGTCTCTTGACGGGCATCTTTGACTCCATTTCAAATATCAGGTTTAGCTGCAGACCCGCCACAGGGGTTGGCAAAGCTCCACAGAGAAAGCCAGTTCCTTGAGTGACCAACAGGAGCTAGTCCTAGAGAAAGACATAAAATCTCACAGGCAAAAAAAGGTCCAGGGAGAGTAAAGTGACTGTAGAGGCCCAGCCCCATTTCCAGACTTTAACGTTTGCTCCACTCTGCCTGCAGCTGGAATCAGAACCACAGCTCAGCCGGCTTCGCTCTGTGTGTACCTGCAGCAGCATGGGCAGAATCTTGGGGTCAGCCCCTGTTTTGTCCTTCCCTGGACAAACCAGACAGACAGCTCTGCCCTCTGCCCTCTGCCCTCTGCCCTCTGCCCTCTGCCCTCTGCCCTATGCCCTCTGCCCTATGCCCTCTGCCCTCTGCCCTATGCCTGCTCCAGTCTGCTGGCTTTAGACTTCTATAGAAGAGTGACGTTTCTCAAATGCTTGTGGGTCAGATTAAGAGACAACCCTGCATAGGTATTTCTACTGAAACTATAATATGTCCCTGCCCACGGCAGTTAGGATCTCCAGCTTTCCTTCCCAGGTGACCTTCTCTTCTCAAGTTTTAAATGTTTGATTTTCAGGCTTTTTCCTACTCGTTATATTTATTTTCTAGTAAGAATTCAATTTAACATGTATAATTTGACAACTCAATCATTACAAGCCACGAAGCAGAAAAGGCAGATTGCTCCATCCTCCCTGTCCTCATTTCTCCTCAGACTTGCTTTGGAACCTTCACCTCACATTTCTAAATGGTGAGCTTAGACAGTGGCTTCCTGACTTGCAATTTTAAATGCCCATCGATTTCTGTGATGGAAGATGGGGCTGGGTGTTCCTCGCCCACTTTTATATCTCTATCGTCTCTCTCTTCATTCTTCTAATATATTTATATTACACTTTTTGTTAAATCAATATTTAATTTCTACTTTATTGCAATTATATATGTACTGTACTGTTCACTGCTGAGTGAAGAAATACTCTCGGATCACATTTCCCTTCTTCTGTAACTTTTTGTTCTTCCAGGAGTTACTAATTGCCTCATTTTTTTCTTTTTGTCTGTATAGTCTGTCATTGTCTTAATAATTCTTCCAAAAGTCTCCAGCAGAATTTCAAAGCTTTCTGCATGATGAAGCCATCCAAGGAGCTATTCTGCTTTGCTCTTGCCTCAGTTCACCCCCCTGGGAACTGCTTGCCCTCTGTGTTGTGTCTAACTCTGATAACTGTACTTTTCCAGTGGTGGATGTCAGGAGTCCAGGCTCCCACCCCACCCTCCAAGTATGCTCGTAGACTGTGCATATTAATTTCCTAATTGGGTACATTTCTCTTCAAAAGCCAGCTCACAAAGCTGGGCGCTGATCTTCTAGGCGACCAGTTCTGGTTTTTAGTGGAATCTGGTATTTTTGTGTTACCATCTGCAAATCCAGATTGCCAATTCTTAATATGATCTACATGGGAGAGCTTGATGAAAACTTCTGATGGTCTCATCGACTTTGTGATGCTAGTCTTCAACCCAAAATCTAGCCAGGCATCTCAGAGAGACTTTCCTGGTCTTAAGGTTAGGAGAGATGAGTCTATTGGGGTAGAAGCAGGCCCACTCTGAGGACTTGTTGACAGCAATCAGCAAATTCAAGGCCATTACTGCCTACTTTCATACAGATGAAAGATTGCTGTGCAGTGGAGATTGGTACAAATACTAATTTTGTTAGAAGGCACTTTACTGCCATATTGTCAGCACATCAACATGGATGCAGATGGCATTAGCTGGATGAGCTGTCAGCAAGACACGATTCACAGTATGTTAAATCTCTAGACTCTGGAATCAGTTCAGATCAACATGGCTTCGTAGGCCTCAGTGCACTACTAGCATTTTCTTCAAAACAAATAGGTTCAAGGAGAGGGTAGACGAGTTTTTCAGCCTGGTTATGCTTAACTCACACCCTAAACTAAGTCAGAGGTGAGTAGGAGGAGGGGGAGGTTGAAGATGAGGCAGTAGTAGAGAAAACCACAATCCTAACAAGGGCAATGCAAGCCAACCTACTCGACAAGTCTAGGGCACATGAAAGGCTTTTTTCTTAATAGTCTATAGAATTTGTGACCCAGAAAGAAAACAACGTGGTGACAGGGTCCAATCACTTTCTTCTCTGGGGAAGAAGCTCATACCATAAAGATGACAAATCCTTTGATTATTTCATCAGTAATATGGCTGACTAAACAAGACTTGAACAGTGACATTACCAAAAGACCTGCTAACATGGAAGGGGGGAAAGTTTACAGGTCCCTAAACCTAGACAAAGAAATACAGGCAACTAATGTCTGCTGAGAAAGAGAGAATTATTCTCTCCTAGGGATCAGCTCTTAATTGTTTATCCCTGAAATCATATACTCACAAGCAGTACTCAACAGACTCAGCAGGTTGTAGTTATATATTTCTACATTTATGTATGCATACATATATGTAATTATAATAAAAGTAGAAGCCATAAATTTGAGAGGGAGTGAGGAGAGGGAGGAAAGAGAGGTGGGGAAGTGATGTAATTATATTTTAATTAAAATAAAATTAGAAATGAATGGACAATTTCTTTTGTTGCCTGGGAAATGATTACTGAGTGACTCTGTGCTCACTCTTTGCTTTGTGCTAAGGTAGCAACAAATAAGACAGATCTAGGCTTAGCACATTGCAGGGGATGGAGCCATCAAGCAAACAGTTAAAAGAGTATTGGGAAGCTACAAACATGTGGGAGGTTCCTTAACCTGGTGGATAGTGTCTATTAAAAACTCAAAGTTGCGGGGGGGGTGGGGGCTAGGTAGTACTTCTCCTGAAGCAAATTTGGCCTTCCGACCACATACAAAGCGTTATCTTTCAATCCGGGTTAAAGAAGAAATCATTCTGTCACCTTGGAGCTAAACCAGCTCTAGTGTATATATTTTGAGATCCCAAAGCACAATCTGCCTGCATCGAGAAGGCCTTTTGTAAGTAGCCTCCAAACCTAGGTCCCTCCAAATCCCATGTGTGTGTCTCTGAACTCTAATTATTGGGATCAGATACCAACCGTCTAAAACAGTCTAGGATAGTTAAGTAAAACAAACTCCTAGTCATGCAAACATGTCACTTTGTTAGCTACTATGACAGTCTATCACAGATATTCTCTAAACTACCCAGTAATCAAGTTGCTAAGAGACAAGCAACATTTGCTTATCTAAATACAAGAGATGGATAGGGCATCTTCAAAAACCCCAAGAGATCTGCAGAATATGGCATTCAAAGATGTTATCTTAAATTAAGATTTTCTTTTTTTTGTTTGATATCGAGACATATCAGCGCCTGACAGCACCCCCTATTCTACTCCAAATAGAAGATAAGCATCGAAGAACCTCCACTGTAAGATGGTTGAATTAGTGGCAAGCCTATCTCTTGGCATGAAAAAACCCCTTGCACCAACTGCAGACAGACTGCTGTCCAAAAAGGACAAAACTTGGTAGCAGGGAAGTCGACAGCCTAACTCTGCCAAGACAGGGTAGGTAAGTCCTTCATAATCCTGGCTCTACAACAAATGTCTGTCAGAGAAACAGGACCCAAAGGCTGAAGACTGATGCAGGAATGAATGGAGAGAAAATGGGAACTGTCCAGGCAGTCATTGGTATGTCCTTTCTTAGTTTTGGAAGCTGCAGGCCCTGCACTTCCTATATAAGCAGATATATTTATCCCTCTCAGGTCTCTGAGGTGGTTGAAGAATAGACAACTAGAGTCTCATAGTTAAATTTTGAGTTGTTTAGGAATCAAGAGGGTGTTATAGATCTAAGAAGATACTCTTAAAAGTGTGTTGCAAGTTAGTATGAATGTTGAGTCAGATATAGACCTTTAAACTCATGGAGATGGTTAGATAGTAGAATGTTAAAGTCAGGGGCCAAATATGTATAAACTGGACATTGGGAAGGTATACTGGGCCATTTAACTCTCACAAATGTGGCATATTTATATCTGTTGTTTTGTATAATACTTAACTGCTATAAGAGAAGGAACCATATGTTGGACTGAAAGGGGAAACTTCTGGGGGGAAGAGGGTGGAAGGGCAGGATTGGAAGGGGAAATAGGGAGGGGTTTGTGACTGAGATGTAACTTGAAGAAAAAAAAATAAAGTATTTAAAAAAAAAAAAGAAAAAAAACCTCAAAGATGCCGGGCGGTGGTGGCGCACGCCTTTAATCCCAGCACTTGGGAGGCAGAGGCAGGCGGATCATTGCGAGTTCGAGGCCAGCCTGGTCTACAAAGTGAGTCCAGGACAGCCAGGGCTACACAGAGAAACCCTGTCTCGAAAAACCAAAAAAAAAAAAAAAACCTCAAAGTTAAATGGGACATTCATATCAAGCCCCTCCTCCCAAAGCACAGGGATCATCTCAGGCTAGAGGGCAGAAAGGCTTTTACACTGCTTCTGTAAAAGCCAGAGGCAGTGGAGCACGGTTATGAAACACTATTTTCCAGATACTACAGGGCAGCTGTACTTATGAACCCACAGCAGTTGTCACAGTACGTTCAAGACGTGCACAAAGTCAAGGCAGACAAAATCCCAGCATGCAGTGGGAGGTGGGCAGGCAGTCCCACCCCTAGCTGAGGAACTACTTGATGTTGGTGAGGGTGGGGGACTCTATCAGGTTGTCAGGAGCGAGTGAGAGAGAGAGAGAGAGAGAGAGAGAGAGAGAGAGTCTGTTTTCCTCAGAAATGTGGTCCCTAAGAGGTTATTTAGGCCCCAGTAGAAGGTCCTATATGGAAGCACATAGAGACAGCACTAAATAATGGAATAATTAAAAGGGAAAAAACCTTTCATCCATAAAGGCATGCTTGCTTCTAGACATACTCATTTCTGAATGAAATTTAGATGCACTGTTTTCTGAATACTGAACAGACTGTCACCTAAGCATGAACAGACTACAATCCAGTCACTGTGCATCACGGCTGGAAAAGCAGCAGAGTAAAATATGAAAATGACAGACATAGTTTTTAAATCCCAGCTTCACTATTAACTAGTCTTGCAACCTGGGCAACTTTCTCAATTGTAAAATGGGGACACTATCATAGGGATGTCTGCTCTGTTTTTTTTTTTAACCTGGTTTTCTTTTTTTCCTTTATTTTTTATTTCTTCAAGTTACATCTCAATCGCAGTCCCCTCCCTATTCCCCCTCCAGTCCCACCCTCCCACCCTCAACCCCCCATCCTCTTCCCTTTTTTTTTTTCTTTTAAGTTTAAGCTATATCTTATTTCCCCCTACAGTTTCCCCTTTCAGTCCAACAAATGGCTCTTTCTCTTATAATAACAAATACAATACAGTACAACAGAGGTAATTAGGCCACAGTTATGAGGGTTATATGGCTTAACGTACATTCCCAATGACCAGTCCATATGTATTTGGTACATGACTTTAACATTCTACTATCTAACCATCTCCATGAGTTTAAAGTTCTATATCTGACTCAACATTCATACTAACTTGCAACACAATTTTAAAAGTATCTTCTTAGATCTATAACACTCTCTTGACTCCTAAACAACTCAAAATTTAATTATGAGGCTCTAGCTATCTGTTCTTCAACCACCTCAGAGACCTGAGAGGGATAAATATATCTGATTTTATAGGAAGTACAGGGCCTGCAGCTTCCCAAACTAAGAAATGACATACCAGTGGCTGCCTGGACAGTTCCCACTTTCTCTCCATACATTACAGCATCGATCTTCAGTCATTTGGCCCCGTTTCTCTGACAGACATTGATTGTACAGCAGGGGTTATGAAGGACTTCCCTACCCTGTCTTGGCAGAGCTAGGCTGTCGACTTACCTGCTTCCAGGTTTTGTCCTTTTTGGACAGCAGTCTGTCTACAGTTGGAGCAAGGGGCTTTTCCTACCAAGAGATAGGCTTGCGACTAATTCAATCATCTCCCACTGGAGATTCTTCAATGCTCATCTTCCACTTGGAGAAGAATAGGGGGTGCTGTCAGGAGTTGATATGTCTTGATATAAAAAAAATCTAAAGTTACGAACACATCTTTGAATGCCATATTCTTCAGATCTCTTGAGGTTTTTGAAGAGGCCCTATCTATCTCTTATATTAGGGTAAGCAGATGTTGCTTGTCTCCTAGCAGGTTTATTTCTGATTAGCTTAGAAAGTAACTATAATAGGCTGTCATAGTACCTAACAGAATGACCAGCTTGCACAACCATTAGTTTGCATTTCTTAATTATCCTAAACAGTTTATGACAATTAGTAGTAAAAGGTTGAAACATCACATTTCATTGTTTTTTCTTTACCTCCTAACCCTTCCATACCATTTCTCTGGGGTGGGGTGTCCTTATATAACAGTCCCTCATCTCAGTTGAGAGGTCGTATGAGGGCCAAGAGCCTCCTCATTCATTGGGGGTCTACGAAGCAGTACCATTAGTGAAAAGTGTCTCGTTGCCCGGGAGAGAGAACTACTAAACAAGCAAACCAATAAGCAGACAATAGATAAAAAGGCTAAAAAATAGAAAAAATTATAAAATATATATAAAAAATAAATAAAATAAAAATAAAAAATAAAAAGTCTATGTCCAAGTTCCCTTTCGTGTGTTAGTTGTAGTATCGATACCTTCTACTATATAGCTAAAATCCTATTATAAGTGAATAGAGGCCATATGCGTCCTTCTGAGTCTGGGTTAGCTCACTCAGGATGAGCTTTTCTAGTTCCATCCATTTGGCTGCAAATTGCATAATTTCATTGTTCCTGATAGCTGAATAGTATTCCATTGTGTAGATGTACCACAGTTTTTTAACCCATTCTTCAGTTGAGGGACATCTGGGTTGTTTCCAGTTTCTAGCTATTAATAAGGCTGCTATAAACATAGATGAGGAAACTTCCTTATGATTCCGTGAAGGGGCATTTGGGTGTATACCCAGAAGTGGTATGGCTGGGTCCTGAGGCAAAGCTATTCCAAGTTTTTTAAGATATCGCCAGACTGACCTCCATAGTGGTTGCACAAGCCTGCATTCCCACCAGCAATGGAGTAGGGTACTCCTTTCTCCACACCCTTGCCAGCATGTGCTGTCATTTGAGTTTTTGATCTTAGCCATTCTGACAGGTGTGAGATGGAATCTCAGAGTCGTCTTGAGTTGCATTTCTCTAATGATTAAGAATGTTGAGCATGGTGTCTCTCAGCCATTAGGGATTCCTCCTTTGTGAATTCTCTATTTAGCTCTGTCCCCCATTTTTTGATTGGATTATTTGGTTTCTTGGCATTTAATTTCTTGAGTTCTTTGTAGATTTTGGATATTAGCCCTCTGTCAGATGTGGGGTGGGTGAAGATTTTCTCCCAGTCTGTAGGCTGCCGTTTTGTTCGAATGACAGTGTCTTTTGCCTTACAGAAGCTTTTCAGTTTCATGAGGTCCCATTTATTGATTGTTGATCTCAAGTCCTGAGCTGTTGGTGTTCTGTTCAGGAAGTTGTCACCTGTGCCAATTAGTTCGAGGGTTTCTCCCACTTTTTCTTCTAGTAGATTTAGTGTGACTGGCCTTATGTTAAGGTCTTTGATCCACTTGTACTTAAGTTTTGTACAAGGTGGTAAGTATGGGTCTAATTTCATTCTTTTACAATTGGACATCCAGTTGGACCAGCACAATTTGTTGAAGATGCTGTCCTTCCATTGTGCCATTTTGGCTTCTTTGTCAAAAATTAGGTGGCCATAAGTGTGTGGGTCTATTTCTGGATCTTCAATTCGATTCCATTGATCTACTGGTCTGTTTCTATACCAATACCATGCTGTTTTTACAACTATTGCTCTGTAGTACAGCTTGAAATCTGGGATGGTAATACCTCCAGATGTTTTTTATTGTACAGGATTGATTTAGCTATTCTGGGCTTTTTGTTGTTCCATATGAAATTGAGAATAGCTCTTTCCAAGTCTATAAAAAATTGTGTTGGTATTTTGATAGGAATTGCATTGAATCTATATATTGCTTTTGGTAGGATGGCCATTTTTATTATGTTGATCCTACCTATCCATGAGCATGGGAGATCTTTCATCTTCTAAAGGCCTCTTCCATTTCTTTCTTCAAGGGCTTGAAGTTCTTGTTGTACAGGTCCTTTACTTGCTTGGTTAGAGTTACCCCCAGATACTTTATGTGTTTGTGGCTATTGTGAAGGGGGTTGTTTCCCTTATTTCTTTCTCAGCCAATTTGTTGTATAAAGAAGGGCTTCTGATTTTTTTTAATTAATTTTGTATCCAACCACTTTGCTGAAGGTGTTTTATCAGCTGTAAGAGTTCTCTGGTGGAATTTTTGGGGTCGCTTATGTATACTATCATATCATCTGCAAAGAGGGATAATTTGACTTGTTCGTTTCCGATGTTTATCCCCTTGATCTCCTTTAGTTGTCTTATTGCTCTAGCAAGAACTTCAAGTACTATATTGAAAAGATATGGTGAAAGTGGACATCCTTGTGTTGTCCCTGAGTTTAGAGGAAATGCTTCAAGTTTCTCTCCATTTTATTTTGATGTTAGCCACTGGCCTGCTGTATATTGCCTTTATTATTTCTAGGTACGGTCCTTGTATGCCTGTTCTCTCCAGAGCTTTAACATGAAGGGGTGTTGGATTTTGTCAAATGCTTTTTCTGCATCTAGCGAGATTATCATGTGGTTTTTTTTCTTTCATCTTGTTTATATGGTGAATGACGTTGATAGACTTTCGTATGTTGAACCATCCCTGCATCCCTGGGATGAAGCCTACTTGATCATGGTGTATGATACTTTTGATGTGTTCTTGAATTCGGTTTGCTAGTATTTTATTAAGTATTTTTGCATCTATGTTCATGAGGGAGATTGGTCTGAAGTTCTCTTTCTTTGTTGGGTCTTTGTGTGGCTAAACCACTCAAATCAGAGTGACTGTGGCCTCATAGAATGAGTTTGGCAATGTTCTTTCAGATTCTATTTTGTGAAGGAGTTTGAAAAGTATTGGTGTTAGCTCCTCTTTGAAGGTCCGGTAGAATTCCATGCTAAAGCCATCTGGCCCTGGGCTTTTTTTGGTTGGGAGATTTTTAATGACTGTTTCTATTTCCTTAGGGGTTATAGGGCTGTTTAATCTGTTTATCTGATCTTGATTTAGCTTCGGTAGGTGGAATCTATCAAGAAAATTGTCCATTTCACTTAAGTTTTCAAATTTGGTGGAGTATAGATTTTTAAAGTAGGATCCAAATATTCTCTGGATTTCCTCAATGTCTGTTATTATTTCTCCCTTTTCATTTCTGATTTTGTTGATTTGTGTTTTCTCCCTCTGTCTTTTAGTTAATTTGGCTAAGGGTCTGTCTATTTTGTTGATTTTCTCGAAGAACTAACTCTTGGTTTCATTGATTCTTTGTATAGTTCTTTTTGTTTCTAAGTTGTTGATTTCAACACTAAGCTTGATGATCTCCTGCCTTATGCTCCACTTGGGAGTGTTTGCTTCTTTTTTTTCCAATTCACTCAATTTAGCTGTTAATTCACTAATATGAGCTGTCACAATTTTCTTTTTGAAGGCACTTAGTGCTATGAACTTTCCTCATAGCACAGCTTTCATTGTGTCCCATAGGTTTGGGTATGTTGTGTCTTCATTTTCGTTGGATTTTAAGAAGTCTTTGATTTCCTTCTTTATTTCTTCCCTGACCCAGTGGTCCTCTAGTAAAGAGTTGTTCAATTTCCATGTGAGTATAGGCTTTCTGTTGATTCTTTTGCTATTGAAGTCCAGCTTTATTCCATGGTGATCAGATAAGATACAAGGGGTTATTTCAATTTTCTTGTATCTGTTGAGGCAATCCTTGTGTCCAACTATATGGTCGATTTTGGAGAAGGTTCCGTGAGGTGCTGAGAAGAAGGTGTATCTTTTGTGTTTGGGTGAAACGTTCTGTAGATCTCTGTTAGACTCATTATTTCTCTGTTTGGCTTCTGTCTTGATGATCTGTCCATAGTTGTGAGTGGGGTGTTGAAGTCTCCCACTATTAAAGTGTTTGAATCGATGTGTGATTTAAGTTTTAGAAGCGTTTCTTTTATAAATGTAGGTGCCTTTGTATTTGGGGCATAGATGTTCAATATTGAGATGACCTCTTGGTGGATATTTCCTTTAATGAGTATGTAATGCCCTTCTCTGTCTTTTTTTATTAACTTCAATTGGAAGTCTATTTTGTTTGATATTAGGGTGGCTACTCCAGCTTGTTTCCTGGGTCCATTTGCTTGGAAAACCTTTTCCCAGCCCTTTACTCTGAGATAGTGTTTATCTTCAATAGTGAGGTGTGTTTCTTGTATACAGCAAAAAGATGGGTCTTGCTTACGGATCCAGTCTGTAAGTCTGTGTCTTTTTATTGGCGAGTTGAGTCTATTGATGTTGATGGATATTAGTGACCAGGGGTTGTTATTTCCCATTATTTTGATATAGCTGGCTGTCTTGTGTTTCTTTTTGTTTAGTTGCTGTGGAGGTTTCTATTTCCTCTGTTTTCTTGGGTGTAGTTATCTTCTCTGTGTTGGAATTTTCCTTCTAGGATCTTCTGTAGGGCTGGGTTTGTGAGGAGATATTGTTTGAATTTGATTTTGTCATGGAATATCTTGTTTTCTCCTTCTATGTTGATAGAGAGTTTTGCTGGGTATAGTAGTTTGGCTGGGCACCTATGTTCTCTCAGGGCTTATAGGACATCCGTCCAGGCCCCTCTAGCTTTTAAAATTTCTGGGGAGAAGTCAGGTGTGATTCTGATGGGTCTGCCATTGTATGTGACTTGGCCTTTTTCTCTTACAGCTTTTAATATCCTTTCTTTGTTCTCTACATTTGGAGATTCTATTATTATGTGGCGAGAGGAGTTTCTTTCCTGATCTAATCTGTTTGGTGTTCTGTAAGCCTCTTGGATTTTTACTGGCATCTCTTTCTTTAGGTTTGGGAAGTTTTCTTCTATGATTTTGTTGAAGATATTTCCTGGACCATGGAGTTGGGAGTCTTCTCTTTCCTCTATGCCTATAATTCTTAGGTTCCATCTTTTCATTGAGTCCTTGATTTCTTGGATGTTGTGGGTGAGAGATTTTTTTAGCTTTCTTATTTTCTTTGGATGTTGTACTGATTTCTTCCATCGAACCTTCCATGCCTGAGATCCTGTCTTCCATCTCTTGCATCCTATTTTTCATACTCACATCCGTAGTTCCTGTTCTCTTCTCTTGATTCTCCATTTCCTCTTTTAACTCTGACTGTGTTTTCTTTATTGTTTCCATTTCTATTTTCATGTCTTGAATGTTATTGTTTGTTTTGTACATTTCCTTCTCCAGTTTGCTTGTTTTTGCCTGGAGATTTTTCATTGCTTTGTCCTTTTCCTGTTCAAGCTGAGTTACCTTGGCTTGGAGCTCTTTAATGGTGTTATTCGTTGTTTTGACTTGTAAAATTGTGGCTTCTTTGAATTCCTTCATAGTTTTAAGTTCTTCTTGCAGGGACTCTATCACTTTCCATAATGTAGAATTGTCATCACTTCCATGTGTTTCAGTTGTGGTGAGGTGGTTCGAGCTGGACAGAATAGCGTTGCTTTCTTTTGTTGGAGACATTTCGCTCTGGTTTTTTTGGTTTTTTTTTTTGTTTTTTTTTTGTCTGGGGCCTCTGGCCATGTGGAATTTTTTTGCTGTCTTCTGGACTTGGGTCTAAAGGGGGCACTTTGGTGTAGGAGTAGCATTACCTTTCTCTACCCCTATAAGGTGAGTCATTCAGCCCCGCCTCCCAGGTGGAAACCTAACTAATCCAGGTGGTGGAGCTGTGTACAAGTAAGCTCTGGTTCCTCGCTGGAAGGGCCCGTACTAGTACAAAAGTCCGATATATGACAGTTTCAGATATCTCGCAGTTTGCCTGGGGTTGTTTCCTGTAGCAGGTAAATCTGCAGTTCAGCTCCAATAGCCTTGCTGCTCCCGCAGCTTGTAAACTGGTCAGTTTTGTCACAGACTGCGATCTGCGGTCTGAAGGCACTTTGCAGTGGAGCTGCGCTCACTTCCAAAGGGTCGCAACCTTTCGCCAGATAGTTGGATCGTCTGTGTGAGGCCTGGGAGTGCTCAGCAGGGTGGGGATTATCTCTGCGTGGGTTCTGAATCTGCCCGCTGGGTATTAGGTTGGAACTTACCAGGAGTCTCTCCTACTGGGGGATGGGTAATCCCGATTCCTGGGTCCAGTGGCTTCCTTGTGTGTCTGAGAGTGGGAAGGAGCATCCTGCCCAGGGATCTTCCATGGTCCCTGTGTAGCTGGGTGAGATTTAGAAGGGGTCATGCCCTTTGTACAGCATCCTGCAACACTTGCCGCCTTGTGACTGTTAACCCCGAAATCAAAATACGTCCGTGCAGGCTGCCACCATCTTGGATCCCCCTCAACCTGGTTTTCTAAACCTCCAAGAATTGAAAAAATTTGGAGCTAAGGTAAAATATATGAGAAGGGTGGTGTTAGTCCACCCTTTAACTCCATAAGAGTTAGTTGTCTTATAAATTCTCCTGTTCTGTTTTTTTTGTTTGTTTGTTTCTTTGTTTTAATATCTGTTTAGAATTGAAATTGAAATCCTATCTGGGATAACAAAGCAAGGAAAAAAACCCAAAACTCAAAAACGAAACCAAACCAAAGTAAGACAAAAGTGATAAGTGGATACAATTTGGAAAGTAGAAAATAAAACTACTTTCAGATATGATTCTATATCTTTTAAAAACCAGAATGAGTCCTTTTAAAACCAGAGCTCATGAATGAGTTTAGAGGACGAGGACTTGTAAGATGTAACATCATTATTTTTTTTTAAAAAGCAATATATTGCTAAAAACTAGTAATGGACAGCTGAGAACGGGGTAAGAAAACAATTTCATTCACAGTAGCATCAAAAGGAATAAAAAACATTGAGATTCAGTTTAACACAGTATCATAAACCTTGTACGGTGAAAGCAGGAAGGCAACTCTAAGAGAAACTAATGATGTAAACATTGAGGTATATGTTCTATATCTACAGACTCAAAACTTAATTATATGACTGTAACATTTCCTAATTAATTTATGATTTAATGAGGCCCCTGTCATCCCCACATCCCTGGGGTAGGACTGAGAATATAGACTAGATCCTTACTGTATGATGAGCTGATGCTTAAAGACAGCAAGATGGAAGAGATAGTAATAATTTTAACAATGGGTGCAGAGTATTCCAGATATCCATATGTGGAAGAATGAAGCTAGACTCCTGCTTTGCAGAGGCAAAAAAAAAAAAATTAACTCAAAAATAGTTCAAAAGCCTAAATAATAAAACCTAAACTGCAAGAGAAAATGTTACAAGAGGATTAGGAATAAACGTTTGTGATCTAAGGCTAGACAATAATTCTTGAGAGCTACCATTCAAAATATAAATAACTAAAGAAAAATAGACATGGTAAACCTATTAAATTTAGAAGCTCATAAACTTTAAACGATACCACCCAAAATTGAAAAGACAAAACCAAAACAAAACCCTCACAAAAATACAAAGTGAGGAGGATCTGGGGAATGGGAAAATATGATAAAATATATTACATGAAAACCATTTTTAATTAAAAATAAGTAAAAATTTTATAAAATTGAAAAGACAACCTGAAGAACAGGAGAAAATCTAACAAATAACATGTGATAAAGGACTAGTAATTAAAACATGAAAAGATCTCACAACTCATGAGCAAAAAGATATGAATATATAACTCAAGTTTCAAAATGGAGAAAGGATTTGAATAGAATTCTCTAAAGAAAACATACAAGTATCCCCTAATCAAAGGGAAAGAGGCTCAGTATCATTTGATGTCAAGGAAGTGCCCATCAAAACCACGTGAGGTACTAGTTCAAACCCACAGAGAGAAGCAGCACTAAGGGCGGCTGCTCAAACTCCCATTCACTGCTGGTAAGAACATACAAAAGGCAAGCAGTTCCTCGAAATGCCACTCCATTATTTAAATTTAGTTTTACCATGGAATATCTTGTTTTCTCCATCATGAAATTTACAGGCAAATGGTTAGGACCAGAAAAGATCGTCCTGAATGAGGTAACACAGACTCAGAAAAACACATAGTATGTAATCACTCATAAGTGAATATTAGCCATTAAGTGCAGGATAACCGTGCTACAATCCACAGGCCCAAAGAAACTAAGTAACAAAGAGGGCTTGGTCTCAGGCTGAAGAGATGTCTCAGTGATTAAGGGCACTGGCTGCTCTTCCAAAGGATCTGGGTTCAAATCCCAGCACCCACATGGCAGTTCACAGCTGTCTATAATGGCTGGACATGGAGGCACACACTGTTAATCCCAGCACTCGGGAAGCAGAGGCTGGCAGATGGATCTCTGTGCATTCGAGTCCAGCCTGGACTACAAAGTGAATCTAGGACAGTGACTATTACACAGAGAAACTATGTCTTGAAAAATCAAAACCAAACCAAAACAAGCTAACAAACAAAAAACAAGGAGAGCTCAAGGGATGATACTTGAATCCCTCTAAGTAGGGGAAATAAAACATCCACTAGAAGTGGGTGGAGAGAGGGAACTGGAATGGAGCCTAACATTACTGCCATCTGAGAAACTTTATCCAGAAATAATGGAAACAGATGCAGAGACCCACAGCCAAACATTAGGCGAAACTCAGGGAGTCTTGTGGAAGAGTTAGGGAAGGTCTGAGGGAGCTGGAGGAGTCAAGGACATCAGAAGAACCACATAGGCAATTAACTAGAACAGAGAGTGGCTCATAGAGACTAAACCACCAATCAGAGAACTTGCATAGATGATCCTAGGCCCACCACACATATGAAGCTGATGGGCTGCTCGGTCCTCAAGTAGATCCCCTAACAATTAGAGTGGGGCCTATCTCAGATTTGGTCTCCGTTGCTTCCCTCTGGACTCCATTTTCCTAGCAGAGTTGCCTTGTCTTGCCTCAGTGGAAGAGGAGGCACTTAGTCCTTATGCAATTTGATATGTCAGAGTGGGTTTGTACTGGGTGGTGGGGGGCATACAGGGGAAGTGGGTGGGAGAGTGGGACTGGGAGGAGGGGAGGGAGAGGGGTTGCAATTGGAATGTAATATAAATAAATACATTTAAAAAAATGTCACTCAGTTTCCACATGATCCTTCAGGCCCAGCCCTAGCTGTCTAGCCAAGGGAAGGGAAAAAACATGTCCATCTGAATGGTCACCTACGAACATGCACAGCATGATTATTAATGATAGTCGCAAAGTAGAAATAACTCCAACATCTACCGGTTGTTGAATGATGAATCAAATATGGTGTGGTATTAGTGAAGTACTTCTAGGAACTAAAAGGGAATGAAGAATTGAGCCATGCCTTAACGTGGGGGAACCCTGAAAACATTATGCCAAGGGAAAGACACAGTTACTAAGGCCCCCTCATTGATTCCACTTACATGATTCATGATTCCCCTTCTATGAAGCAGTCAGAATAGGCAAATCTACAGAGTCAGAATATAGATTAATGCTTGCCTAAGACTAAAGGTTGTATTCAGCTGGGGAGTGACTGCTGGGTATGAGATTTCTTTACATGCAGATTACAAATGTTCTAAAATTATATTATTGGAATGACCTGCAATAAAAGGAATGGAATAAACACAGGCCTACAATTATACTAAAACTACAAATGGAACATGGTTTCATGTGTGTGTGTGTGTGTGTGTGTGTGTGTGTGTGTGTGTGTGTGTATGATCTACAGTGTCTCATCATGTAGCTCTAGCTGGCCTAGAACTCAGGCTCTATTGGAACTTGTGACCCTCCCTGCCTCTGTTTCCTCCACTTTAGGTTTCTATGTGTGTACCACCATGCCCAGCTTGAACTCCGTACTTTAAGTGGGTAAAATGTATGGTATGAATTGCATTTCAACAATGGTCACTAAAAAAATTAGAAAGAAATTGGCAACAAGAAAATGATGTGCTGAGTTTTATATCTGGGGAAGAGGGTATGTGACAAACTTTATAGGAGTTGCCAGGTGGGCCACAGCAAGAGAGGGCAGGTGTTGGGGTACCAATACCCAAGGCAGAGCAGGCAATAAGGCCTGAGATCCCAGGCTGGGAATAACAGAAAATGGAAGCCAATGGTGTGCTGGAGGGAGTTAATGGAACAAGGTGTGGTCATATGGATGAGCAGGGGCAGATGGTACAGGGTCCAGGGAATGAAGTTAAGGACTCTGGAATTGCTTTGTACAGCAAGAGGGAGAGTTGTCAAAGGGTTTTAAACTTGGGAAATGCAGTAAATGGATTTGAATATTTAAGAGCATGACTCTGGATTCAGGAAATGGATTTGAGGGGTATGAATGGATACAGAAAAATAAGATCAAAAGGCAATGCAAAATTCAGAGAGATGGACGATTTCTAAGAAATCCAAATTTAAGTAGATCGAGGAGAGTGTAGGATGTGAGGATGTGGGGAAAATGAATTCCTTTATGAAATTTGGCTGTAATGGGAGGAGAGGGGCAATAGTTGCTGGAAGGGATCATGAGGTGGGAGAAATTCAAAAGATACATGTGTTTGGATGAGGCTTAGAAAATCTGAAGAGAGAGGGGGGGAGAGAGAGAAAGAGGAAGAGAGAGAGAGAGGTTTAGTGTTCATCAGATATAGGAGAAAATGCATTCAATCAGGACCTATAAAGGTGGATGGTAATGAGATACAGAAGACCCCCAGAGGGAGATGCTGTGTAACAAGAAGAGGGGGTGTCCCTAAAGCAGGTGGATTTGTGCATTTACAGCCAGAACTTCTTCTTCCTGCTTCCAATTCCTCAATGCCACTCTTGAGCCACGTGTGAAAGGACATGTGTAATATTGTGATATCAGAGAGTGACAGGGAATGAGGAAGAGGGGATGCTCTCAGGGTAATGACAAGCATTAATGAAAGATAAATATATATGCACCTTATATTCCACTTCCTCCTCCTATAATCTTCAGAACAGGAAACCAAAAACAATTAGTAAAAAGAGAATTAGGACTCCTCAAAAGGACAAGATAGAGAAATTTCAGTGACTTTAGAATTTCAAAAACGTAGACTCTGTGACCCATATTAGCTTCAAGACACAACTAAAGAGTCATTCCTTAGAATAAACCCGTGCCAATTGTGATAAGCAAAGTAACATTGGAAATTATCTTTTTTTTTTTTTTTTAGGAGTAAAAGGGGAATTCAATGTAGTTGAGTAAAACTGACCCTTGTCAATTTGTAACCACCAGTGACCTTCAAAAGTTCATCAGGAGCTACTGTTGCTCAGATGTTACATCTTCACACCGAGTACCTTTCTCATGGTTTCAAGGCACACACATGATTCATAGATGTCCAAATGCTATTTTCAGAAGCAACAGACTCTCAGAGGGTGTGGTGGTGAGCTTCGACTCTCAACTTGATTGGAGTAAGAAACATCTATGTGATCAGTGAGAAGCACTTTTGGGTGTGCCTGCGAGGGTATTGTCAGAGAGGACTGACTGAGGGGGGAAGGCATGTTCTGAGTGTTTGAACTGGGTCCCAAACTGAACAAAAATGGAGAAAAAGAAGAAAGCAGGTTGAGCGTGAGTGCCCATCTTTCTCTGCTCCCCGACTGTGGATACAAAACACCCCATGTTCCCGCTGCCATACTTTCCCTGCCAAGAACATACTATGTCTTTTCAAATGATGAGCAGAAACGAACCTTTTCTTGTGTAAACTGCTGTTGTCAAGAATTTTGTCATAGCAACAAGAGAGGGTATTGATCATAGGATTGTTGCATGGAGAGTCAATATTGATAACTAAAGAAGAGAGACTTTGGGTCAGGAAATAGAAGTGTCTTCAAGGAGCTCAAGATCAGGCACATCTAGTTTTTTTCTTTTTCTCTGCAGTGGTCCAGGGTATAGAGATTCTGTGGAAGCATGGATAGAAATTTCCAAGGAACTAGATACTTGTCTCTACATAAGAAATACATAGCACTTGAACATTCCCAGGCAGTAGAATCACAGACTTACAACCTCTTCAGGATTCTAGAACACTCAGAATTTCTGCTATGACAGGGTTGGGCATCATGATTTACAGTCATTGTGTAACTCTAGTGTATTCCATAAAAGTCAAAGAGGAAATGGCAAATGTGTTGAGCACAAATTAGAAGTTTAAATGCTAATAACTACACGTGTCTACATCTCCCCAAAGCTGGTGAAGCAATGGTAGAGCTGGGGTGGCTGGCTCTCCTTTCCCCCAAGGTCCACTGTTTGTGGTGCTCCACACTGTTCTATTTTCACCGTTTCCAGTCCCTGACTAGAATGAGTCATCATGCGTTCTCTTTGGAACATTAATTAAATGTTGTAAATCTCTCACTTACGACTTTCAGGCTGCTCTCTCTCTTCACAAGTGTGTCTGGACGAGATCTGAGCATTTGGCCTTGAAACTCAGGAGCTGTGAGCAGTGGGTCTCATCTCACAAAGATAAGCATTCTGAAGTCTCTGAGAGGCTGTTTCCAGTTTTATGTGTCATTCTTAGAGAAAGTGGGGAAATGTTCACAAGAAGAAGGACTCTAATGCTGGCATGCCTTACCTGGTCCAGAGGGCTCTGCTGGACTTCTTGCCTCATCCATACATGACCAGGTTCATCCACTGAGCAATAAACATCATCATTAGACCAAGCATTCTGTCTTTCTTTCCCTTCCTTTTGAACCAGAGTCTCCCACTGAAGCTAGAGCTTGCCAATTTGGCTAGGCTAGTTGGCCTACAAGCGTCAGTGTTCCTCCTGTCTCTGCCTCTCCAGGGCTTTGGGACTGTAGGTATACACTCCAATGTCGGTACTAGGGATCTAAACTTAGGACCTCCTGCTTGTGTGGTAGGTAAGGACTTTACCGACTGAGCCCCAGCCCTGTGGATCCAATTCTTAAAGCTGGTTCATTTGGTGTGGAGCAGGGCAAACACATACCTTCTTTCTCCCTTGGAAGATCTCAGTTCAGTATCAATGCCTTTTCCCAGGTAATTCCACCCTCGGTGTTCCATCAGAACACATCTTCCCCCTAATTTCTAGGTAACTTCTCTACAAACCTCCACACTACCAACTGAGCAATGACGGGTACCTATTACTTTTTAAATAGCCCAGCAGAGAGAAGTGTGAATGAAATGACCAGCTGGCTGGTTAGATGGTTCTAGAATTCAGCCTTAATGTACAGTGAGCTTGGTGGATTGTTTTTTACTTCCCTCTTAAATTTATGACTCCCACATAATCCTCTGCTTTATTAAAGCTATCGGAAAAAAAATAAAATCTCTCTGCCAAGATCCTAAAGCAGTCTGGCAGCCTGCAATATATAAAGGCAGTAATTGGAGGCAACTCTCCCCAGCAGCCTGGCTGGCCTTTGACGGACTATTCAATACCCAAGGGAGAAAAATGCCCCTTGGAACTGGATCGGGAGAATATAGCCTGGGACTGTGCCTGGTCCTGGGAGGGGAAGGTACCTCACCTCCATTTCTGTCAGGTAGATGCCTCTGCCATCCTTGGAGAGGTTGTGGAACGCCTCTAGAATAGAGGAAGAGAGGTTTTGACTGGTCATTAGCCTCCGCTAATCCCAAAGTGTGCCTTGCCTCTGTTCTTTGCTCTGTTTTGCTCAGCTCTATACCGAGGGACAGCTCAGGGTCCTCGGCTGGGATTATTCTCAGCTCTCCCCTTTCAGATTCCACATACCTTGCTTCTTGTTGGCTTTGGTTGGGGAAGTTTCCAGTCTTCCTCTTGGCCAACTGGTTTCTTTCATATGTTGATCTCATGGCATCTGTGTAAGGCTTTTGCAGACCTCATTTTCTGCCCTACAACACTACTTGCAGTCTTATTGGCTTGGCCCTATTCGATCAAGGGAGTCTCAAGAAGGATACCAGACTGCCTGCTCCTGAGTCTTCACCCAGGAACTGGGGCATCATTGCTTTCCTGGCCATCTATTTAGTTCATTGGTCACTGGGAAGGTCTACAGAATGCCCCCAGGCCCTAGGGTCACTTACTTGCCATAGTTTCCAGCCGGATCAGGAAGCAGACAAGACTGGGGAAGCTGACTCGGCCAGAGCTATTGCTGTACCTGAGTGCCATGAGGCTTAGCAGCTCATTGCTGATGAAGACTCCTGAAAGGAAGTCTGGGATGGGAAGGTAAGTTGGTGAGCTGAGAGGAGACTGGAGATGGGGTGGTCCTCTTCCTCAAGAGCTCAAGGAACCTGTCAAGAAGCCCCAGCAGCCTTCTACCACACCCCCACTCAGGGTCTCTCCTTTTTCTCTTGATTGTTGGCTGTCGTGTCCCAGTGTCACAAGCCTGCAGCTTGGCCAGAGACCAACTCAAGAGACTCAAGACATTGAAAATTCCTCTGAAAACACATTGTCTTTGCCAATAATTAGATAATCCTCATGTAGCCTAGAGCTGCCAGAACACCTAAGGGCTTAGGTCTAGCCTTGCCTCTGCCAGGTTTCTCTTTTCTGGTGATCGTATTAAAATGTCTTCCAAATAGATGTCATGACTCTCTGTAAGTCCCATATATGTATGAGTACTGCTCATGTAGGAAGGTGTGGTCTCCCTGCCAGAGGTAGATTCAGTTCTGAGGTGCTGATCTAAGGAAAGGCTGGGGCACAGAAGAAAGACCCCAATTCAGAAGATCGCCTCAGCTGGGCAGAAGATAGGTATCTTGCCCCCCCTTTTGATATTGTCATTTTGTACATCTAGTTATAAGTTCCAGGGAGGCCCCAACCACACAGGGTGACAAGTGCAGAGTGGCCAACAGTTGTTGCTTTGGTGAGCAGGCAGACACTTGAAAGCTGGGCCATTTGTGTAGGGATGAGTTTGGTGACCTGTGGGCCTCATGCAGCTAGAGGCACATTTGATTTTGTAGTAGAGCTGATATGATAGAAACTGGACACCTTCATATGGGGCTTGAGTTTTCCTTCAGTGGCTCATTTCTATAACTCCTTATGTTACCTGCCTAGCTTCTGAGAGCTTCTGAGTTGAATTGGAAGTGGTCTCTATTTCATTCCCTCATTTTGTTCTGGGGACATTAGGCTTCTTTGATGATTCCATCTTTAACTGGCTCTTCTCCAAGTGTGGCCCCATGTCAGCCACAGAACTACACCTTAGAACTTGCTGTAAATGCACCTTCTCCAGTCTCTGTCCCACTAACACCCCCAGATCTCCTGAACTGATAATGGAGGGATAACTTAACCTTCCCAGTTCTAGCAAGCCTAGCAGGGCACTATAGGGCAGCTAAGCTCTTGAGCATCTCAGCCTTCTGCTATGCTGCAGACCTGTGATTTGGGGTGCAGCTGCCGACAGTCATGACTAAGGGGAGAAGCTATGCTCAAGCAGAGAACAGTGTCTTGTATTTCTGCCACATTCTATGCCAGGAGCATGGGAAGAAGAATTATGGAGGCACTTTTTCCAGAGTTAACCTGGGGGAACATGATTCTATGTCTTATTAAGGAAGGTGGCCATTTCCTTACATAACCTTTGTGTGATCTGTCTTCCCCATAGGTATAGCGGAGGTAATGATTCCTTTCCTTCCCAGTTTGCAGCCAAGTGGAGACAATGAAACAAGATGATGTGAATGGTTCTTGGTGAACTGTGAAGCACTTATGCACCCTAAAGTATTGTTATCACTATCCCAGGACAGAAAGCTTGTGCCTACTTAAAGCCAACACATGCCATTTGGTTTAATTTAGCCTTGAACCTTCTGTGAAGAGAAAGAAGTGAGATTCTTCAGCCTGCTTTTGGGTATTTAATCCTGAAAACCCAGACAATGACCTGGAAGCTTCTAGAAGATGAGCTCCATTCCTTGTAGGTTATGGAATCATGTAGGTCTTCTCCCCCGTCCCCCTGTCTCCCTCTCTCTCCTTCATCTCCCCCTACTCTCCCCATCAATCAGAGCTGTGTTGGAGAGAAAAGGTAGCTGAGGAAATTGATGGGTACAAGACAGATCAAGCTGTGGGCAAGAAGCTCAGATCTGAGTCTCTAGTGCTGGAATCCCATCAAGGTCAATGTAGGCAGGGGAGGACACATAAGTTAGAGCTCTCTTTACAGCCTCCCAGAATCACTGTGCCAGCCTTGCTTATGGCATGCTGGAAAGATGGGCCTCACACATGCCCCATGATCCCCAGTCATCCAGGATCATGGGCCCCATGTTACCTGTACTCTCTATGACCTTCCATAAGTCTGAGCTCAGGAGAACTCCAGGGCTTCTCTGGATGTTCTGGAAAACATTCTGATGGGGAAAAGAAGCAAGAATCCTGTGAGGACCCAGAGAATATAGCTGGAAGAGGTCCTATAAGTCTATTCTTCTCCAGAGTAGATGTAAACTAAACTGTACAAGGAGCCAGCTACAGAGAGGCAGAAGAGGGAAGTGGGCAAGTGGGGTAGCTACCCCCTCCTTAAATCCATTAGACTGGTCACAACTGGGCCTGAAGCTCCCCTCTCCCAAGCAGCTCTCCTTTCCTCTTCTCACTCTAGACACATTGGGACATCTGGCTGCCTTTGGGGAAGCAGAAGGCCTCTCTACCTCAGTGGTTCTCAATCTTCCTAATGCTGCACCCTTTAACACAGTTCCTCACGTCGTGGTGACCCCCAACCATAAAATTACTTTCATTGCTACTTGCAATTTTGCTACCATTATGAATTGTAAAGTAAATATCTTTTGGAGATAGAGATTTGCAAAAGGGTTCATGACCACAGGTTCAGAGCTACTGCTGTTAAAGAGCTTGTGTCCAGTAGTGGTTAAGAGTACAGATTTAGCTCTGTCCCCCATTTTTAGATTGGATTATTTGGTTTCTTGGCATTTAATTTCTTGAGTTCTTTGTAGATTTTGGATATTAGCCCTCTGTCAGATGTGGGGTTGGTGAAGATTTTCTCCCAGTCTGTAGGCTGCCATTTTGTTCGAATGACAGTGTCCTTTGCCTTACAGAAGCTTTTCAGTTTCATGAGGTCCCATTTATTGATTGTTGATCTCAAGTCCTGAGCTGTTGGTGTTCTGTTCAGGAAGTTGTCGCCTGTGCCAATTAGTTCGAGGGTTTCTCCCACTTTATCTTCTAAATAATCCAATCAAAAAATGGGGGACAGAGCTAAATAGAGAATTCACAAAGGAGGAATCCCTAATGGCTGAGAGACACTTGAAGAAATGCTCAACATCCTTAATCATCAGAGAAATGCAACTCAAGACGACTCTGAGATTCCATCTCACACCTGTCAGAATGGCTAGGATCAAAAACTCAAATGACAGCACATGCTGGCGAGGGTGTGGAGAAAGGGGTACCCTACTCCATTGCTGGTGGGAGTGCAGGCTTGTGCAACCACTATGGAGGTCAGTCTGGCAATATCATAGAAAACTGGGAATAGCTCTGCTTCAGGACCCAGCCATACCACTTCTGGGTATACACTCAAATGCCTCTTCATGGAATCATAAGGAAGTTTCCTCATCTATGTTTATAGCAGCCTTATTAATAGCTAGAAACTGGACACAACCCAGATGTCCCTCAACTGAAGAATGGGTTAAAAAACTGTGGTACATCTACACAATGGAATATTATTCAGCCATCAGAAACAATGAAATTATGCAATTTGCAGCCAAATGGATGGAACTAGAAAAGCTCATCCTGAGTGAACTAACCCAGACTCAGAAGGACACATATGGCATCTATTCACTTATAGTAGGATTTTAGCTATATAGTAGAAGGTATCAATACTACAACTAACACACCAAAGGGAACTTGGACATAGAGTTCTTATTTTTAATTTTTATTTTTTATTTATTTTCTATATATTAGTTATAATTTTTCTAATTTTTAGTCTTTTTATCAATTGTATGCTTATTGATTTGTTTGTTTAGTAGTTCTCTCTTCCAGGCAACGAGACACTTTTCACTGATGGTACTGCTTCATAGATCCCCAATGAATGAAGAGGCTCTTGGCCCTCATACGACCTCTCAACTGAGATGAGGGACTGTTATATAAGGACACCCCACCCCAGAGAAATGGGATGGAAGGGTTAGGAGGTAAAGAAAAAAAAAATGAAATGTGATGTTTCGGCCTTTTACTACTAACTGTCATGAACTGTTTAGGATAATTAAGATATGCAAACTAATGGTTATGCAAGCCAGTCATTCTGTTAGGTACTATGACAACCTATTATAGTTACTTTCTAAGCTAATCAGAAATAAAGCTGCTAAGAGACAAGCAACATCTGCTTACCCTAATATAAGAGATAGATAGGGCCTCTTCAAAAACCTCAAGAGATCTGAAGAATATGGCATTCAAAGATGTTTTCGTAACTTTAGATTTTTTTTATATCAAGACATATCAACTCCTGACAGCACCCCCTATTCTACTCCAAGTAGAAGATGAGCATCGAAGAATCTCCAGTGGGAGATGATTGAATTAGTCGCAAGCCTATCTCTTGGTAGGAAAAGCCCCTTGCTCCAACTGTAGACAGAATGCTGTCCAAAAAGGACAAAACCTGGAAGCAGGTAAGTCGACAGCCTAGCTCTGCCAAGACAGAGTAGGTAAGTCCTTCATAACCCCTGCTCTACAATCAATGTCTGTCAGAGAAGCGGGGCCAAATGACTGAAGATCGATGCTGTAATGTATGGAGAGAAAATGGGAACTGTCCAGGCAGCCACTGGTATGCCAATTTCTTAGTTGGGGAAGCTGCAGACCCTGTACTTCCTATAAAATCAGATATATTTATCCCTCTCAGGTCTCTGAGGTGGTTGAAGAACAGATAGATAAAGTCTCATAATTAAATTTTGAGTTGCTTAGGAGTCAAGAGAGTGTTATACATCTTAGAAGATATTTTTAAAATTGTGTTGCAATTAGTATGAATGTTGAGTCAGATATAGAACTTTAAACTCATGGAGATGTTTAGATAGTAGAATGTTAAAGTCAAGTACCAAATACGTATGGACTGGTCATTGGGAATGTACATTAAGCCATATAACCCTCATAACTGTGGCCTAATTTCCTCTGTTGTACTGTATTGTATTTATTATTATAAGAGAAAGAGCCATTTGTTGGACTGAAAGGAGAAACTGTAGGGGGAAATAAGATATACCTTAAACTTAAAAGAAAAAAAAAAAGGGAAGAGGATGGGGGGGTTGAGGGTGGGAGGGTGGGACTGGAGGGGGAATAGGGAGGGGACTGCGATTGAGATGTAACTTGAAGAAATAAAAAATAAAGGAAAAAAAAAGAGTACAGATTTAATAGATGATCCGCCTGGATTTAAGTTCCAGCTGAACTGCTGACCAGCTGTGTAACTGACCTTTGTCAAGTTACTTCATCTTTCTAGGCCTCATTTTCCTCATCTACAGGACAGGGCCAGTCACAGTGCCTACCCCCAGGCTTGTTACAAGAAGGCAACGAGCAAACACGTATAAAGTACAAATCCATGAAGTGCTTATCATTCACCAATACCTAAGTGTGCTGCTCATGTACGAATCCCCTGAGTTGTACATTAGTGAGTGCTTTATAGAAAAGGCCAGAAGTAGGCCTGCCCCAAGCATGGCTGCAGAAGGTAGTGACAGTAGCAGCAGCAGCCTCTGCTGTACCACTCTTGCATTTACCGGAGACTTTTTCTCTCTGCCTAGTGCTCGTGATAATCCTGGCCCACAGCGTACTTCCTAGATGAGGAAATTGATCCTCTGGCAGGTGCAGACCTGGTCCTGGACTGAGCAGGCAGCTTCCCAGCGCTGAGCACAGAGTGTCTGACTGCCATCTATACACCACTGGCTCACAGGAGCCTTTCCAGGTCACAATAGCAGCAAATCCTAGGGATGCAAGGCAAGACCAACTGGGGGGTGGGGGAGGCAGTGATTGAAGGATGGCAGTTTAAGAGCCTCCTTTTGGCCTTATCTGGTTTCTGATAGTTCTAAAGGTAGAAGGTGAGTGATTTCCATTACACAATCTCATTAATTTAATAGCTGATTAGCTAGGTCATTTTTTGAGCAATTGTGCTACTGCTGTGTCATACACCGTGGAGGTCTCTGGAGGACCCAGCGATAGAAGGGTGGGAGGAGCCCGTCAACCATTCTAGTGTCTGGTGAGAAGTTAAATGGGCCCCTGTCAGGGAGCAGGTGACACATGGCCACCCAGGGGTACTTGATGCAGCCTTTCAGAGTATCCAGAGATAGTGACATGATTAGACATATGATGTATTGATACTCCTTATTTTTTAAAGCAGCTTGTATACACGTATATGCTTACGCAACTGACTGATTGCCTTACTTGTTTATGCAGTCATTTATTATTAGACATAGGCTTTTCCTCTACGTGGCCAAAGCTGCCTTAAAACTCCTAATCGTCCTGCCTCGACTTCCTAAGTGCTGGGATTACAGATGTGTGCCATCATGCCTGGCTAGACTATAGTTTTACTTATTATAAATATGCCTGTTGTAGGACATACTCTGGAACACATTAACGGGGTCTTAATACTTTCCCTTTGGCAAGATTGTGTTTTCTTTTCCTGAGTTTATTTTTTCTCATCTTTGTTTTCTATTGTCAATAGATATCACTTTTAGAATAAGGAAGAGTTTTTTTTTTTTTTTTAAGTACAAAATATTAAGGAAGACAATGCGGCTTTGCCCTACAGGTGTCTACTAGAAAGTGAGGAGTCAGAAGAGAAGGTAATGAGGTCATGGGGACTGGCAAGAAAGACTTGGCAGGGAAGGCATGTCTGAAGCTGCCTGCATTCTTAGGATGGATGAGCAATGGCTTGGCTTATGGGGATGGGAGAGAGGAAGGGCAGGCCAGAGGAGCAAAGGCATGGCATTTATAGGGAACAGCAAGGTATCTTAGAGTAGGGTTTCAGAGGAAGTAGGATGAGTAAAAATGGCCTCTTCTGGACTTAAAAATAGAGGCTCCAACACAGGGGGTCTGTGTGCTGCTTTGATGCATTCAGACAGTGGGAGGCCATACCCAGGCCATAGGCCAAGCACATCTGTCTTGGTAGATCCTCCCACAGAGGCATTGGGATAGAAAGAGATGGGTTCAGACCATGGCAGTGCTAGGCACTGTCCGTGGTAACCTCTTTCTCCAGTCTCCTACAATATGCATCGTCCTGCCACTCTAGCAGGACTTCAGCCATCCATTACATGTTTGTCTCCCTAAACAAACTGTGAGGTGACTTCGGGGACAGGGTGATGCTTCCCACCCTGTCATACCCCAGCGTGTGACACTCAGTAAACATTTGCTCAGCTGGGTTAAATAAGAGCATTAGTCATGTCATAGAGAATGTGAACTTACCTGGCAGTGGATAAGGCGACTCCACAGTCTTGCAAATTCATCCTGATCCAGCCGCCCATTCACCTTCAGCTGGAGGAGTAGTTAAGAGCTAAACCGTCCAAGGGACAACAGGGAAGGGGAGCTGTTTGTCCCACTAATGAAGCCAGAGCAGCTTCGTCCTTCAGCCAGTAACCCAGTGCCATGTTGGCCTCATGCCAGCTGGCTCCTACTCTCTCTGAAGGTGACCTGGTTTAGAATGGTTTTTACAAAACAAAATATACTGTTAGAAGGAAGGAGCCCTGAGAAAGAGGCATCAATTTCAGTTACATCCAGCAGTAGAGAGAGCCCCCAATATGGCCTTCACCAGTTGTGCTGGGTTCTCTGGCAGGCAAGAGGAGGGAGAAAAATGCAGGGGCCTTACAACTGCACAGTGTGGATAGGTAAATGTGCCATCCCTGGACCATGTGTGTGGCTGGAATGCTTCATATGTATTAATGCTTCCCTGGTTACCCCTATGATATGCAACCAATGCAAGATAAAATAATTGAGCTCTTGAGAGCTAGTACACTACCTTAGCATTCAACCCCAGGGGAGGCTCTATTTGCACTCCCCCAGTACAATACACGTGTCTTTCCTACCCTTTTCTCCTCCTCCCCTAGCTGGGTGCCCTGGCCACAGGGCTGCAAGCACCATTTGGATTCTTCTGCAGCTCTGAGTGACTCCAGACCACAGCCAGCTGAGACAGGGCTGATTTATGATTCCATCAAGAAGCCTTCTTGTTCTACAATGGCTGGCTTCGCATTCACAGTCGAGCCTAGTTAACAGTGTGAGAGAGGGGTGATCTGTCTCTCTCTCTCTGGAGACAGCCTCAGCCTGGGGAGGGGCTGCCAGGTTTGGGATCCATCCTACATGGCCAGTGTCTCTCCTGTCTGGAGGGAGAAAGGTTGGATTGAGGAGAAAGGCTCCTTGGGAGGGTGTTAGGATGAGAGCAAAGCAACTGAAGTTTCATTCCTGGCCCTGCTTATCATGGCCATTGAACTGAGCTAGCCACCAAATTCCCACAAGAACAGTGTCTACAGGTACCAAACCGCCATGTGAGTCACAAGGGGGTGCCATTACTGTGCACTGCAGACCACGGATATTTGCGAGTTAACTTTTTATCTATGGTTATCTTTTTAAATTGGGTGCTTTTTGGATAGGGAATCCAAACTGTGAAGACCTCTCCAGTGTCGAAGGAAAGGGCAAAGGGAAAATAGCTCCAATTGGAGGAAATAGTATAGGCTGAGGTTAGAACATAGACCTTGGAAGCTAAAACTTCTTTTCAAATCCTTGTGTAACTTCCAATTAGCTGGGTAAGCTGGGCAAAAATACTTAACCTCGATGACCCCTGTCTCTTCCATTGTTCAATGGGTGCATAGCTGTTACATCACCAGGGCTGTTGGCAAGCATTACAAATGCACTTCCTTTTGATTCCCAGAAGTTTGGTTAGTAGTGACTATTGCTAAGGCTGCTATGATGAGCTAGATTCTGGAGTGAGTTGGTAGAAAAGTCACAGGATCCATGTGCTGATCTGCAATTAGAATCCCAGGGAAGCCCACAGGAGAGGTGAGCTCCTAGGGCTGCAGGGTGGGGTGACTGCAAAGGATACATCCATTAGAGCCACGATGCTTTGGCACTGGTCCAAGGAGAAAGTGTCCCCTGGAGACCCTGAGGAAGGAGAAGGGCTGAAGTGCCATTGAGGGTGGCAACATGGCGGATAAGGCCAGAGCTGGGAGGCCTCTGAGCTGACGTACCTGTCAGGAACTCCTGGTTGAGAAGGTTCTGAAGTTGGGCAGCATCAATGTCCAGCCCCTGGTCCAAAATGCAGGAGAAAAGTGGGTTGAGAGATGGGAATCTGGAACCAAGGAACAAATCCGCCTAAATCTGAAGCAGCTCTCTGACTTCTGAGCCTTTCCTTTCCATAGCATGTCTACCTGTTCTTTGTCCTGGGCCTGCCCTGGGTTCTGGCCATGTTGATAACTTCTTCCTTGAACATCCATTAGGATGGTTGGTCCTGACACTGGGTTCCTGGTATGGGCTGTCTCATACTGCTTCCATCCATTTATTATTGGACAGAACCCATGTTTCTTCCTTCCCTTATCACTATGGCTGGTGCTGGGGACACCCTCAGGAAGACCATTGCAGGATGACCAGTGCAACCATCTAGGTATATTCTGTACTTCCAGAAAGACTATGAGATATGTGATGATAACAGAAGTTGGAAATAGTCAACATCTAGGCTCCTAGAAGCTACTCTCATGAAGCACACTACCTAGTCTTCCATGTACTGAGGCCAAAAGGAAGGTTTCGTGGCTCCCCTTAGATTAAAAGCAGAAAGCAACTATGGTTGTGGGTAAAGAGAATGCTTTTTAGGCTCTTTCTTGGTTCAAGGTCATGGCACTAGCCCTTTCTTGCAGACAGACACTGGGCAAGCCTGGTGGGAAGTGTCTTTGATGACGGTTTTACAGAGAAGTAGGGCTGCTGTGTTTCAGGGAGCTGGCACTGAAGTAAATTTTCTCAGTGGGTGAACTTGTAGAGTGGCAGTCCATGGCTCAGAATTCAGGTGCCTCCCAGGGCACCTTCTGAGAAAACCCCCTCCCCAGATAAAAGCCCTCAGCCCCTACACATTGTCCCTTTGTCCTCCTAACATTGACAGCACCACCATGCCCTGAAATCAAGAGCAACCCCATATCCTGTTCTAGTAAGGCCCTGCAGTGGGAAGCATAGACCCTAAACTACCAGTGTCTGATGCGGGTCCTTAGGGCATTCTTCTAACCTCTCATAGTTTGGGAATATAAGAGAAGTTGGCTTTATGTGCCCACTGTCAACTGAATTTGTCTTCCAAAGAATCTTGACCCTTTACAGAAGTTTATATGCTAAGTAGTGACTTGCCTTCATGGAACTGTCCACTAGCAAACTGAGCAGAGCATGGGCCACATCTTGATTCCTTCTCCATATCGTCCACCAAGGCACACGTGGACCTGGACTCCACACCCTGTCACCCACCAGAAGTATTTTCAGAACTGATGGTAGGTATGGCAACGGTGGTTGCTCAGACAAGTTCCCTAAGAATTGCATTTAGGAACTGTGGGACACTTAAAGGATGGGGCTGTGGTATTTCCAAAGCTTAGTGAGGTGTAGTTACTTGGAGGAAAGTCCTAGGAGTTTGGAAAATGCCTGCCAATTGAATTCATAAAGGATGGTGGTTAGATTTGCTCTAGGTAATCATGGAGCACAAATGCATGATTCCTTTCTGATTGTCAGGCCTGGTTATGCCATCCCCACTGTAACAGTTAATAATAACAGCAAACAGTGGCAATGGGTGCTGAAAAATGACTGTATTAATAAAGCTAGTTAAAACCAATGTGAGAGACCATGA
The DNA here is from genome assembly GCA_907164525.1 of Lophiomys imhausi. Taxonomy (NCBI): domain Eukaryota; kingdom Metazoa; phylum Chordata; class Mammalia; order Rodentia; family Muridae; genus Lophiomys; species Lophiomys imhausi. Next base: position 609,323 of record CAJQZJ010000175.1, read on the forward strand.
GAGAGGACACAGTGAGTACATGAGAAATGCTATGATTAAAGATTGCTTGGGAGGCCATACCCTCTGAGTATACCTCACAGGTTGTACTTGATGGTAGCAGGGGTGTGTTGCTCTAGGATGCCTGCCTAAGAGTGACCTAGGCACAATGCTGCACCTACGTCTTATTCTAATTCTGACTGATGTGCAATACCAGCTCACAGTCACTCTCAGGGGATCCAAACATGTGGCTGTCACTTGGGAAAGTCCTGATTAGTGAGCCTGCACTATCCTATCATATGACAAATTGTATTTTTATTTTAGAAGTACAGGTGCATGGACCTCTGTGAAAATGTACCACGTGCCCTGAGGAAGCTTGGTCTCAGGCATCCTAATCAGGTCCCCCTGACCACCTCGGAGCAGCTAACCCACACTTGGACATCTGCTCCAGGGGAGCTAATCTGTCTTAATTCAATCTGACAAAAATGATTGAGCACCTCCTCTGGGCCAAGGACAGTGATCAGTGTTTGGGGACGAGGAATGCATATGAAGTTGTCTCTGCCTTTGGGAACCCACAGACGGGACGATGGTCTTCTGGGTCAGCCCCTATCAATGAGAGCTGGCCCAAATCTTTGGCACGTGCTGACAGGTTGCTATTTTCATCACCCACCCCCTCACTCCAGCCACACTCTTCATGTCTGTCCCCTCTCCTTTTTTGTATGTGGGTCCAATCTAAGATACCACCATGCTATTAGCTCTCTAAGTACAGAGGCAGGGACTGGCTGGGATCTTTCTTTCTTCAGCCTCTGCTTGGCCCACGGTACACAAAATCATCTATATCACTTTCTGCTTTCCACACCGACACAGTTATTAATGGTAAAAGGCCCATCCCACAGAACCATTGGCAGCTCTTTTATCCTGAGGAGTCAAGGAGTTCTTTATAACAGTTTATTAAACCATTAGGAAAGCCCCATATGCACATAGGTGGCTTGGCAGGAAGAGAGCTGTTGGGGCTTTCCGAAGCTGGCCAGCTCCAGGGAGGAATGATGCCAGGTTGGGGTGGGGGTGGCGGGATGGCCGAGTCAGAGAAAGAAAGATTTCTGCCAACTGCTTGTCTAAAGGCTTCAGCCACAATATATCCCTTATATACAGCCCATAATTATCTTCTCCCTTTCTAAGCAATATGTTCCAGTTGGATTCCACCCACATTGGGACATCACTTGTCTCCAGCACTTGGCAACCAGAACACTTGGGGATGGTCCAGGGATAGAAAGTGGCTAATATGATCAAGTCCTTTTTGATCTATGCATTCTGATAGGCAACTGGAGATGTCTCTGTCCCTAGATTTTCTCCCTCTTCTGATAGGTCAGGTCTGTGGGTGCTAGGTGCCATACCTGATCCATATATCTGTAGAAAATGCTTTTTTGGGATCCATTTTCTGAAAGACTTCCCTGGATCAAAGGGAAAACAGTTATGTTAAATTTCTGGGAATGAGGCCACTTATCTGGTACAGCCTTATTTTAGTAACACCTGGCCTGACGGAAGGATAGAATAAGTTGAATCTAAGAAAATAGTTTCACCTCATAGTTGTAGGCATGGGGTGAAGGAAATCAAACTATAAGGGGATTTGAATACTAAAGTTTGTTAGAGGGAAGATACTTGAGTCCAGTCTGGACTTGGAGGGCTTGTCTTCTCTTCTGCGCTACCTCTTAGAGAGCTACCAGTAGCCTATTATATTGTCTTTGTTTTCCCTGGCCAATACCAAGACCAGGAAGGAAAAAGAAGCTCTTGGAGGGATGCTATGTAGCTAACAAAGACAGAAAATGAGAACTGCACACCTACCTTGAGGGTTCTGACGTTGAAATTGCTGCTCGGATTCCTAGAAAACCAGGGGAACAGTGTAATAAAACTTAACCACATTGTATTCCCACGAGTCTACCTGTGGAGGGCACTCAATGATATCATCTCCAACAACAGAATGCAGCCATGGCAGTAGACACAGTGGTCATATGTTCATTTGGAATGGGCGTGGCCTGGTTTTCTAGCCACTGACTCGTTCATGCTGAGATACATGTAGAAGGTGACTTTTAAATGCCAGAATGCAGATGACCTTTGACTCCTGCCTCATCTTGAATCGGGTCTTTACACATTCACGGCAAAGACCTCTACAACTATAGTAACTTTGTCTCAGGTGCAGAGGGACAGGACTTGCTGATCTCCACTCTGACTCATGACTTAGCGTTCAAGAACCTCTAGAATCAGAGTCCATTTTTCAAGTCAGTCTGTCTTCCTGATCTACCCCTACATTCTGGCCATGTCTCACACAAGTGAACATAATATCGGTATCATCTTCCTATGCGCATGACTAACGGTGCTTATTCAGCAAGCCTCAGGCTCTGCTATGGCCCTGCCTCTTCCCAGGCTCTTTCCTCCCACATGCATGGTCTTCTCCTTGAAGTTACTAACTTCCGTTTACCTTCAGGACCAGCTCAAGTGCTGTTTTCTCTGAGAAACCTTTCCCAGTCCCTATGGCCAGAAACAATTCCTGCACTCTGTCCTCTCACGTGATTTTACATTGCTGTTGAGGTCATGTTATTGGGTCGTGGACTTTCTGATTCCCCATCTCAAGAACAAGGGTCATATTGTGTCCCTAGCACACCATGTGCTGAATATAATGCACCAAGCACTGCTCATAAAGATACACTGAAGTAGGATAAAACACTCAGGACCCCAGTGCTTCTATACCTGTCCTTGTCTGGCATTTTGAGGAATATTCGGAGCAGGAACTCAACTTCTTTTCGGTGGTGTGTTGAGGGAACCACTACATAGGTCCCAGGGCTCAAATGGAAAGACTTTGTGAAGTTGCACTTGGATACAAAGTCTATGCCCTGGGCAGCATTTCTAAATGGGGAGAAAAATGCCGGCGGCAGTCTCTCCTGGAACTTCTGAAACTAGAAGAAACAAAAGATTATTGTGAGAAAGGCCTTTTCACACGTGAAACCTGGTCACCAAGACAGGTCACTGCCTTCTAGACCATTCTCTGTTCACTGAAACACCATTACAAGCGTTGGAAAAGGACACAGTGCTGACTCAGAGTCAAGAAAAAAGAAGAAAAGAAAAGAAAATCAAAAACAAAAAACAAAACAAAACAAAAATCCACCCTCCCCCTCCCCACAAACAACAGTATCTTATCTACCAGGTTTGTTTCAGATGTTGTCTCTGGGGCCACATGTGTCCCAGGATAGCTATGGATGTGGCCCAACACATTTGTAGATGACAAAATCATGTTGCAATGTCAAAAGGTTGGACTTGGCAGATTCCAGACACTAGAGTGGATGCACAAAAATCTGACAGGTAATTTTATCTCTCTAATCTAATAGCATCCTGGGGTTCCGGTTTTCTTTCTTATTTATGTGCAAACAAGATGTGGGGACTAGTGACATCGTTACAATGTTGAATTTCTTCTGGG
>CAJQZJ010000175.1:612777-635408 GCA_907164525.1 Lophiomys imhausi
TCTTTCATCTCTCCAGCAAGAGCCCCGGGAGTCCTTCTTGTTGGAAAATAATGGGTCTCAATCATTTTCCTTTTATTTCACATTTTCTTACAGATAAAACAATAAATATAACACAATTCCTATTACCAGATGTCACATACATATTATATAATAAAAACCCCTTACTAAACAAATTTTCCTGCTACATATGAGCATGGTGATTCCATTTAGAATGGTTATACAGCATGAAATGGTTATTGATGGACTCTGCCTTGGGGGAAGGATGGGGGGGAGTTTCTATCAGGAGATAGCAATAAACCTAAGCAGGAGAAAGGCCACTGTCGTTGGTGTCCAGCAGAGGGCAGGTGGGACCTCCAGAGCAATTTTTCTCCTGTCAAGGGCAACCTTTGTGGGGTTGGGGACCTGGTTTGCTTAGGTTATTTTGACAGAAGTAATGAATGATGGGCTGGTTCTTTTCTGAAGGTGTAGCTATGCTCTCTGGCACTGGGTATGAACGTGCGTGCAGAGGTGTGTGAGCAGCCTTCCTCTTACAAGCTAGGTTAGGATGGCCTTCCTTACCTTCCACTCCCCACCCCTATCACATCGTTTGCAGCTCTTTTCAGAATGGACTTGCATGGTGACAGTGAGAAGTGTGACTTGGGATGGACCCAGTGCTCACAGGAGCCTGCTTCATGCAGATTCAGGGCCAGACAGCTATAGAGCTGGCCCTATTATTCTAGTGGTGGGGTTTGTGTCCTTTTGTGGCTCAGGTCCCCACTGTATTGCATTCTCCAGCTCAGGGAACTGGGACTCTGATCCATTCCATTCATCTGAGAGCTTCCCTCCGAGCCCATTTAGGCTTTCGTCTATGGCTGGAGTACCAGGGACCCAGGTAGATTTTAAGCCTCAGCTTTTTGGTTGGGCCATGACTAAGGGACAGACCTCTTTGCTGCCAACTTTCTGTCTGGATTTCTGAGTCTCCTCATTCTGGGAGTTGCTACCCTAGACACTGTCTACTTCTTGGGACCTTATAACAGCCTTGGGGTGGAGCACTGTTACCACCTGCTGGCTATGGCCACATTCTGTCCCTCACCTGTATACCATACCTTCCTCTTAGCAGCAGAGGAACGTTGCTGAAGAGTTCACAATCATGGAAAGGTCTGTGCCTGTGAGGTCAGGCCCTCTCAACTCCATTGTCTCTTTCCATCCTTCCTTACAGCCTTCAGACATTTTATCAATACTTGACCAGGTCAGGTTATTGGATTAAAAAAAGATATCCAGGGGCTGGAGAGGTGGCTCAGCGGTTAAGAGGACTGTCTGCTCTTCCAAAGGTCCTGAGTTCAATTCCCAGCAACCACATGGTGGCTCACAACCATCTATAATTGGATCTGGTGCCCTCTTCTGGACTGCAGGCATACATGCAGACAGAATACTGTATACATAATAAATAAATAAATAAAATATTTAAAAAAAAAAAAAGATATCCATTTGGTTATGAGAAGAGGTACAGGGTATGACTTGAAGCTATACAAAGCCTGTAACCATCAGCTTATGGTAGATTTGAGTACTAATTCAAGAGTCTGAAGGTTCTCCCTAGATACTCCTTACTACTGCCCTCATCTTAAATGCACAGGAACCAGCTGAACCAAGCTTCTCTATGACAAATGCTTCAGCATGCTTTCACAATTGTGGCCCCTCGTGGATGTTAAAGAGAGACTCCTTATGGGGTCCAACCATGACAAATCACATCCTAGTCTATTGGCCTGTTTGGAGATGATAAGCTGACTGCTGATTGAAGCTGCAGCAAGAGTGTGTTTGTAGACTTGGGGCACGTGGATAGGTATACCAGTTGGAAGAGGTGTCACGGTTTACCAAGGGACAGCATCAGAGGTGTGGGAAGTCAGCGAGGACAGCAGTGAGCCATACCTGGGAGTCTACCTGTGGAAGAGAGAAAAATAGGCTTCAGAAGCCACACACAACAGAAAGAGAACTGGGTCTTCCATCCTAGCTCAGGACCTATGCTATTTCTTGTGTGGTCAGCCTGTCTGGCACATAGAGTTTGTGTTGGGAGTGGGATAGATTCTTAATTGACTGTGCAGAGTTGTAGACAAGGAAACCTATATTGTTGTAAGGAGAAGCAAAGGGAAGGAAACTGAAGATTGAAGATGTCTAACATGAGGCAGTGTTCCCTTTATGTCATAATAAGATCTTGTTACTGTTCATAGCCATGATGGTAATACAGGAGGAATGTGGAGGACATTGACTAGACCAGAGATAAGACACAATCTCAGTCAAGGGAAGACTTCCCAAAGTCAAGTACAAATACCCCAGTATGGAGAGTACAAAGAAGACAACCTCTTTGATCTCTTCAGACAACTGTAAACATGACAGGGGTTTGTTCTGTGGATACTCCCCCCACTTGTAGGAAATGTATGCACACATATGAATGGGGGGGGGAGACATCTCTGTTCCACTCTTTCTATATGGAAGAAGGAAGCCCCAAGGACACAGTTCCATCTTTATGCCCCTCTGCAATTTTCAAAGTCCTATGTGCTACACGGGTTATTCACCACAGTCCTTTGAACAGATGCTCCAATCCTATTCCACATGTGTGGAAATGCAGGGTAGGCAGGAAAGAAACAGAGCAGGTAACAAGGCAAGCTGCGTTGCCTCCTTTGTGATGAAGCCCACTTCCCACCAAGCACAGTCCTTCCTAGTTAGCCTGGGTTCTGATTCTTTCTTCTGTGAGCTGGGATTCTACACATGCAGATGAACCACTTGATGGGTGTGATCAGACATGTCAGCCATGGATACTGGAAGGGAGGTGTCAAACCCTGGCCTGTGGTGAACAAGGATAGAATAGCACGTACCCTTGTTCCTTCTCTCTGCCCTGGCTTTTCCTGCCTGTTCACACACCACTGGTATCTGGTTGATGTAAGACAGAACAATATGCCCACAGCTGCTGGGGAGTCACAGGCTCACACTAAGCGTGGGAGCCCCATTTCAGCCACATCAGCATTGCAATCAGTCAGCCCCAGGGACTCTCATAAGCCTGGATGCTGGCAAACTCCTTGCTTGTTCCTGGCTGGAATACAAAAAGAACTGAAGCATCTTTAGAAAAAAAAAGATTAAAAATTTGTTTGTATGTATGAGTGTTTGTCAGCACATATGGGTGGGTATACGCCAAGTACGTGCCCAATGCCCAAGAAGGCATTGAAAGCCCTGGAACTGGAGGTATAGACAGTTGTGAGCTATTATGTGGGTACTAGCAACCCAACCTAGGTCCTCTGCAAGAGCAGGGAGGACTCTTAACCACTGAGTAATTTTTCCAAGCATCTTATGATGAGATCTAGACATCACAGGGATTCATGGGCTCATTTTTACAGTGAGGTTATGGGATGGATAACTTGAGGGTCATTCATTCTACCTCTGGGATGATTTGAGTTTCTTAGGAGAAAAGACAGCAGAGCCATTAGATTTTTTTTTGTAACTTTTTTTCCTTTAAAATTGTGTTTTTTAAGCCGGGCGGTGGTGGCGCACGCCTTTAATCCCAGCACTTGGGAGGCAGAGGCAGGCGGATCTTTGTGAGTTCGAGGCCAGCCTGGTCTACAAAGTGAGTCCAGGACAGCCAAGGATACACAGAGAAACCCTGTCTCGAAAAAAAAAAACCAAAAAAAAAAAATTGTGTTTTTTAAAAAATGAGTTCTGTAGTTGACTGTCTCATGGTATGTGTATGTGCTGGCATTTGGGGGAGTGAGGGAGTTGGCTGGGAGTGCAATGGAGGAGAGGAATCTGGGCTGAAGGGAAAACCTGGTTTTGGATGAGTAGCCAAACAGGGCTTATATGTCAACCACTGAGGTATATCTGTGCTTTGGTCTAGAGTCTAGACTCTAAACATAAGAGGAAAAATAATTCACATATTGGATGTGTGTGTGTGTGTGTGTGTGTGTGTGTGTGTGTGTGTGTGTGTGTATAAGTAGGCAGCCTCTGAAGAACTTGTTAAAATACAGACCTTTAGACTCTGAAGATAAGATTTTTTGACTTATGGGGTCTGGAACTAGCCCAAGAATATGCGTAATTATAGAAACTGGTCTTAGACTTGAGCATTTCTTGATATCCAGGCATTAGATTCTGAAGCATACCTGGAAAAACTATGCCACACAAGTAGCATAGGTAAGGGAATATGCCATTTAAAACATAGTCAAGATGGTGGAGGGATGGCTCAGGGTTGAGAACAAATTCTGCTCTTGCAAAGTTCTGTTCCCAGCACCTATATAGTGCAGTTCACAACTGCCTATAACTCTAGCTCCAGAGCCACCCAACCCTCTTCTAGACTCCATGGGCTCCTATACTCACATGTGCACATATCCATACATAGATACATACATAATTAAGAAATTTTTTAATACTCAAGTTTAATTGTCCTTTAGCTTAGATTTTTCCTAAAACTTTAGAACTAGACACATGAATGCCTTTGGGCTTTTATTACTAAATCTTCCATCTTGGCCAGTGTCTCTACCTAGCCTAAAATACACACATTATCTACAAAGAACAAGACCCAAGGCAGATTGCTTACCTTGAACACCTGGAACTGTAATGGAAATATCTCCTCTTCTGTCTTCAAGCTTTGTGACATGACCGTGAAGGCCACAACGACATTGCTACTGTCAGTGGGCTCTTGAACACCAAAGAGGTACTGAACATTCCTCCTGTGTCCTCCTGGAAGAGAAAGAGCCATCACCGGGGCTCAGAAACACCCTGAGGGCTCCTAGTACAGTACTTTGTGGGGGTTTGGGCTTAAACTGTTCATAAAGCTAAGGTCCACAGTCTGTAGTTGTGAAACAAGTTCTTTTTATTCTAAGCCTTGGTCTCTTAAAAACAGAGAGGGGAGTATTATCCCTACTTGAGCAGAAGTTTCTCCTACACTATAAACTCAGTTCCGTGTGTGTGTGTGTGTGTGTGTGTGTGTGTGTGTGTGTCTGTGTGTTCAGGTGTGTATACACATTTGTGGAGGCTAGAGGTCAATGTTAAGTTTCATTCCTCATGTTCTGTCCACTGTTTTGTTTTGTTTATTCTGTTCTGTTTTGTGAGACAGGAACCCTCACTAGCCAGCCAGCCTAGCTTGCTGGCAGGTCCTAGGCTAGTGAGACCCAGGAATCTATCTTTCTTCATCTTTCCCAGCACTGGGATTATAAGAGTCCAGTACCATGGCCAGTTCTAAGTAAGGGCTGTATATAAGTAAAATTACAGAATCTCCGAGTATGTGTGAACTTATTGTGCTGACAATAACAATAACTATTAGAGCCTTGAATGACACCCATCACCAAGCAGCGGTGAAGACAGTGGAAAATGTAGGATCTACTGTGCTTTTCTATCTGAACACATTTATCCAAGCCAGAGCAAGAGAGCTCACATGGAAGCTTTCAGACTCGAGTTCATGAAGCAGTGCAGGGAAGTGAGGATACACATGAGTGGAGGTTCTCCAGAAATCACGGGTCACAATCGATGAGCTCTGGAAGGTGAGCAGGGGTACGTAGAAGACTCTCAAGGTCACAGCCTTTCTGTGAGTACTGAATGAGATGATGATTAAAATGTACTTCACAGCATATAGCAGGTGCTCAGTTGATTAGTTCCTTCCTTCTCTTCCTTATAATAAGGTATTCCTATAAATGGCCTTGCAGTGTAAGTTGGGTATTAATATATAATATATACATATATTATATAAAATACTGATATGTATTATATCCAAAGAAAGGGGCTTTTGTGGTGTAGTGAGGCAGGTACTGCCTGGGGAGAGGAATAAGTACAATGACTCAGCAGTTCCATATAGTCTGCTGTGACAAGGCTCTCTGAATAGTAGAGCTCTCACAAGAGCCTGGGGATAAAAAAGAAACACACCTTATGGTCTGGGGTCATTCAGCGAAACCTTTCTGGACAGGGAGGTGCAAACATACATTCTCGAACACAGATATGTCTGCAGCCACTTTTATGGAGGATGTGCTGGCTCACTTGGACTCTACCCCATAGGAGGCAATTTCCGTCACCAGCGTCACAAACAGGGAACAGGGTGGACAGTGAAGAATCATGATGGAGGGTGCCTACCACTGCTACCTCATGAGCAGGAATGGACTATTCACCCCGTGTCTGGGTGGTGCTCTGTGACCTCTTGAGGGCGAGCAGGGATTACTATTTATAGTGTTTGCAGCTGGGGAGGGTGAGGACAGTGATCTTCCCAGGCACAAAGCTGGTGTGTGGAAATGATGATGGTTTAACAGGGTTTTGTGCTCCTTTCTCATGCTCTTTCCACAGCCTTTCCTCCTGTCTTGGGTGGTTACTGGAAAGCAGAAAGCCGGTTCTCCACCCTGGAGGTGGGAGGAGCGGAGTAGCAGGGAGTCTAAGGAAGCTGGAGCTGGTAATTACTCTGCCCCCCATCCCAGCAGCCATCGTGCATGTGCTTGTAGAAGCGGTAGTCATTCCTTGAAGCTAACTCCTTTGCTTTCTTCATCAGGCTAGTGTTCTAACCAGACACAAGAGTCAGAGAAAAGTTAGGGCAGGGCTAGGGCCGATAGCTGCTGGCCCAGCAGAATGACTACCTGCCATATTTCCTGAGATCACTTGCTTCTTAAACATCATTTGACTCCATCTTTCATTGGGTGTGACTCCGTGATCCAGAGTGATGGGGATCTGGTTACATATGAACAGGCACGAGAAGTTCTCTTGGAAATCTTGACAAGACATCCTGTGGAAAACAGACACATAGCCCAAGTCACTTCGGCTGTGTCCCTGTGTCCATCTTCCCACCACTTCCCACACAAAGGCCAAAGTCTGTCTCTGGCACACTCGGTGCCTTTGTGCTCTGAGACTCTCCTCCCGTGCTTGAGAGGACAGTGGTAGAGACAAATATGGGTATTGTGTGTCACCTGGCAAAACCACTTCCCAAAACCATTAATCCACCTGAGTCCTTTTAGGGGCAGTGGGACAAAGGCCAGGTTCTCTCTGCTTTTGGTCCTTCACACTGTTATTGAGCTTGCCTTTGCTCATTGCAAATTCATTGCTTAAGACTTTAAGAAAACACATGGATGCCACAGTGAAAACCCTGCCTTGTGCTAGGATTAATATAGAGATACTGGGGAGGATATGCCCTTCTAATTGACACTAGTCTCTCTGATTCTCAGTAACTTAGACCCAGGCTTTCTTTCACTCTCTCACACATGCTAAATTTCTTCTATTTTAATTATTTAAATTTGTTTTCATATATAATATTTTGATCATGACCTTACTCCTCCAACTCCTCTCGACTTCCCTACCTATCCAACATCATGCCCTTTCTCACATAAAAGATGAACAAAACAAAAAGTGAAAATCAAAACAAACAACTAAAAACAAATAAACAAAAACAAAACAAAAAGTACACCCCCAGATGGAGTTTGTTTTATGATGGTCTGCCTGTAGGCATGGCGCCTGCACGGGTCCTAGAATTGATATACCCAATGACACTCCATTGGAGAAAGGAAACATTCCCTTTCTTGGCATGTATTAATTGCAAAAGGCTACTTGGTTAAGGGTGGGACTTTGTGTCCACCTCCCCTTCTCAGTGCTGGGATTTTGTCTGGTTTAAACCTGTGCAGGTCTTGTGTGTGTTGTCATAGTCATGAATTTCCTTTATCCTGTTCTCCAGGGAGCATCTGAGGTCCCAACCGTGCTTATTCTACAGATCTATTCTGTTGCTTCTCTTATTTTTTTTTATACACATATCCTAAATCTCACTAAAATATGTTACTAAGTAAAACCAGAGGACCCTCCAAGAAATGTCCACCTTCCCTAACATCTGCACCTAAGACACGGCATGTGTTTTCAAGACATGGGGTCTTGAATGAATTCATGCTGAGGACAGCACCTGGGGCCAGACTGGTAGATTCACTTCCAGTTACTCTTTTGGGAAATCTTCCCAAAGCAAACTGGAGCTGCTGAGTCCCCACATGATGGAAGACATGGGTGGCAATTGTGCCTCGAAACTCAGACCTCTGAGCACGTACCCTTACCATCAGAATGTCCAGGAGAGCCTAGTGTCTCATCTCCAAGATAACCTTCACATCAAGAAGAGGGGACATAACACCTGTCATTCAAAGCGTTTGTGCCTTGGTGAAGAATATCAGTTCCCTCTAAGTGGGTCTTTGTAACACTAATTTCCATCCTCATGAAAGTTTAAGGGAAGCAGTTGTGACAGAGGGCGTGGGAAATAAATACTTCAAACATCCTTAAAGAAAGGTAAATACCAAAACTCGCCATTGTCCTTGTTCTCATACAGCTGGCTTTTCCGCGGGTCATGGGTTTCCTCCCACTCCTGGGACCTGAGTATGGAGAAAAAGACCAAGAGTAAGATCTCCCATGTCACTGCAAGAGGCCCACAGTGACCTCAAATCACCTGCCAACTTTCCTTACAATCTAGATGCCATGCAGGAGAGAAAGCATCCAACATCTATCTATCGTTCAATATCTGGCTTTCTCCACTCAATATGATATTCTCCAGTTCTGTCCATTTTCCTGCTAATAGCATGATTTTGCTCGTCTTTATGGTTGAATAAAAGTCCACTATGTTATATACCACATTTTGTTTACCAGCTTATCTGTTGTAGGTACCTAGGATGATCCCATAAATTAACAATGGGAAAGGGGAGGGAGGACATGAGAGGGTAATGAAGTGGGGGGAACGATCAAAATACATCTTAATACATGCGTACAGATGCAATAATTAGCATAATTAATGCACACTAATAAAAACTACCTCCTATCTTCAACCATCTTCATCTCCTACTTCCTCCTTTTACCAAGCTTGAATATAAGAACTTTTTGCTGTTTACTTCTTGGCAGTCATAAAATAGTATTCATTTATTGACTCTACCTCCTAGGCCCCTCTCATAGATGCCCTGGTCCCAACCCCCTTCTGTTACCCTAGCTCAGCTCACCCTTTCCTCCCTCACAGACATGTAGTTAGTCTCCCTGAACATAGTTCTTCCCACTTTCCTCCCCCTCCTCCCCACTGCCACCAAAATGAGCACTCCAAAGCAGGAACTTGGCCATTTCACTTTCCTGCTTAAAACATGTTGGCATCCAATTACTCCTAGGGTGAACTTCAAACTCTTTAAGAAAGCCCCAACCTCTGCTAACTTCTCCAGGTTTAACTGGGCTGCTCCTGCCCCACTCCCACCTTTGAACTTCCTGTTCCAGCAATCACAAACATCTTCATTTCCTTAAAGAGGGTTACCCCACCCCCACACGTACACCACACATAGCCAACACACACACACAGACACACACACATATCACTGTGATGCCCCTGCCTCAGGAACACATCTCTCAATGCTGACCTGCACCTATCATTCATCTTTTCACCTGAAGGGAACTTTGCCTGAGAAGCCTGGCTGAAGCCCATCTGCAGCATACTGAGACCTGACCCTTCCTTTGGGCTCCCACAGGCTTCCACAGACCTAGTGCTGTGTGTAGCTACTGCTCCATTGATTTTTATTTCTTTCTCGTTTTAGACTCTAGATGTCCAGAGAGCAGTGGGCTTGCTCTGCACAATATAGGTATCTAACAGACACCATGGTACTTACTCCATGCAATGACTTTTTTTTTTCTCTTTTGCTTAAACTATAGAGATGATGTGTTCTAGAAGCAAGTTCTAGGGTGTGATGGGAAAGAGACCCTTCTAGGCCAAAGGTACGAGCTGTTCCTCCCTCAGCCTGTGTTTCAATGTAGAGGAATGTTCCACAGGCCATAGGCCCCAGAGGCACAAAAGTTTAATGAGATCTTTCCCATAGGGGAGCCTGGGTCAACAGCTCGGGTCACCCCCGTGTCAGGACAGAAAGGCAGGGACCATCGCCCAGGCTTCGTTCGGGCTGCTGGCTGAGGCAGTCAGATGCGTTATTGTAAAATGGCAATTTTATAATTAAGCGATAATTACATTTTCTGCAGTGTGTAAGGGAAAATAAATGTAGTGGAAATCAATACGCTATTGATTCATGCAAGTTTGCCTTTAAGTGTGTGCGACTGAAATTTCAATTATGGCTGAGATTAGACCATTGGGCTCTCACCATCCATCTCCATTCCTAAGGAGTAGGGAAGAAATCGACCACCTGCATGGAGATAGTGATTATAGAGTCCCTACCGCTTCCTTCCAGCCTGGCTCCTGTGAGAGGGGGCTGACCCTCTGCACTCAGTCAAGGGACATGATCCCGCAGGGTGGATACTAATCTGTATGCGCTTTCCTTTGTTTAGAGTCCATTCATGCTCATTCTCATGGGGCATGAATCCAACCTTCAGGACCATTCTTCTATCTTTTCTTCCTCTGCTGTAGCCCAGCAGTTTCCTGGCTAGCGAGAGGGGCCCTACCTAGTGTCTCTTGTGAAGAACACACGATGCCCTTGCCACAAGGACACCTCATGTTCATTGCCATCTGCCATGTTTTCCCTGAATATGCCCACACACAGGGTCTTTTCCTTCTCTGAGCTCTGATGTCCCTTGTGGCCTTCACTGGTGGTGGAAGATACAAGGGAAGTATTAACTGTTTTGAATTTATTGCCTCCCCTCATCCCGGGGAACTTGTCAACAGTCTGACTTGTCCTACTTTTATCAGCCAATCAAAATATCCTTTGGACCCACATTCAGCAGTTTGGGATGCTAGGCATGGAGCACTGGGGACTACTCCAGAGGCTACTCAGATTTACTTTGGAAAGAGTAAAGGATAATCCATGTCTGGAGGCACAAGTGTGTTTCTTAGCTACTCCAGAGGTTGAGACAAAAGGATGGCAAGTTCAAGGCCAGCCTGAGCTAAAGAGCAGCTCAGTTCAAGCCTAGTCTGAGCAATAAAACAAGACCCTGTCTCAAACAGATAACAAAGAGTGTTATAGTGAAGAGGTTAAAAGCTTGTCTGGCATGCACGAGCCCTCTCCAGGATGGAAGAAAGAACAATATAATTTTAAGAATAGAGGTAAGAGAAAAGAAGAAAGGGGACAAGAATGAGGGCGCAGTACAGGCTGGGTTGGTGCATGGGTGCTTTCTCAAGTTCATTTCCCTTCTCCCATTCTCCAGGGAGCATCATAGAGGTTCCAGCCAGGCTCATCTACAGACCTGTCCTGATGTTTCTCTTCCTTTCTCCTCCCCTCCCTCCCTCTCTCCCTTCCTTCCTTTTTTCTCTCAACCTCATCCTCTATCATCCCTTCATCTCACACTATTTGCTGTGTACCCATGAGGCCAGCCCCACACCAGCTTCGGGGCCCACACAGAATCAAAGGGTCTTGCCTCAGCTTGGCCCAGGGAGACCAGTTGTGGTGCTGCCAGCTGGTCCAGCAACACTGGCTGTCGACATGTGCCTTCTGGAGCTCACTGTGCACACTGTATTGATTTTCAGTACCTGTGGGGTGCTCTTCTGTCTGTCTGACACATATTTCCTTTCTGGTCATGCTCCCACCTCTGCTGGCAGTGAAGCTGTAGCCACTGGGCTAGGTGCTTTTTACAGGTCCAGGCAGATCCTGAGCCTAATGCGACAGGGCCAGCCCCACTGGTCACCAAGAGAAGCAAGAAAAGTATTGCTGCCCCTCTGTCCTATTGCCTTCTCCCTCTCCGTCACCAAGGTACTGGGGACTGGAGTGGGGGGAAGAGAACATAATGGGAGGGACAAAAGAAAGACAAATATTGAATGTTCTCTCTCATTATGGACACTAGATATTCAATTGTTCACAAAAGGCAGTGGAGGCACCAGAGGTCAGGCTACATCACCTGAGAATGACCATTCCAGCACTGGGGGTTGGAGGGGAGAGTTGCTGAATTGCTCATGGGGTGTTGTTGGAAGCCTAGCTACTCAGCAGCCCCCACCACAAGCAAGGAGCATTACAGGCACATAGGTACACGGAGCTCAAGTCAGGTGTCAGGGTTGAAGATCTGAGTCTACTCAGTAAAAAGATCACTGGATCATCATTCCAGCCCCACCTGGCAGGAAGCCTACTCCACACTGATCCTGTAGCATCATTAGCTCTGAATCCAAGGAATCCCTTTTGGGAAGGATGTCTTTATTCTCCAACTGCCTCTTCCCAAGGGGAAGCTAGGCTCCCACCCTGCATCTTACCTCTTGGGTATGTGAGGTCTCAGAGACTTTTGGAAGACAGACACTGGGTGGTCTTACCATTTGCATACATATCACAGCACCTACCTAACCCAGTGCACACTATGCGACATGCACATAATAGGTGTCTGATGTGTGCCTGGGTAATGATATCCTGGGGGTATAAGTTCACCCATAGCCATAACCAGTGATGAACTGGCCAGGCCTGTAGTGAGGACTACAGTGGCATGGCCAGACCCTGCCCATGTTCCCAGTGAAGAATCTCCCCTTGCCCAGCACCCATGGGTTCCCAGCAACCATACCCATCTTTCCAGCGTCCTCTCCATTCTGTGTTGCCCCAGGGGTTCCAAAGGCGGATGATTTCTTCCCAACCCCTCTGGTACCGAATCTGTGAGGAAGAACAGAAAAAAGCAATAGTCAGGTCTCTCTGGCAACACTGGGCAGACAGCTGAAGTATGAATGCAGCTGCCTTTACCTCCCAGGACTAATTTAACTTCTGACCTCATTTGGCTGCAGCCAGGAGAAAAATGAAAAGAAGAAGAAAAAAAATCAATGTCCCTCTTGGCACTTGCATAGAGCTGGAATGAGAGAGGAGGGAGAAGGAGAGGGAGAGGGAGAGAGGGGGGGGTAGGGTCAGGGGATGAAAATGACCCTTGGTTTTCTCAGCCCCAGCAGGTGCAGGCATAGCTCTATCATACTGGATGCTGTCTCCTGAAGCTGGGTGAACTCAGGTTTAACCACAGATACCTAGCATGGGCTGCTGCATTTGGCTGTAGGGGAGATAGTTTTGTGGTCACCTGCCTCTTCTAATCCATCACACAGAAGGCATCTCCATCCCACCTGTACAGTTTGCATCCCTGCCAGCAGTCCACCAGGGGCTGCAGTACAGTTTTGTGAATGAGGAGTCTGATGTGATTAAGACAGACACATCCTTGGAGCTGGGATAACCAAGGCTAGCCCTCTTCATTCCATATCTTACCCCTGACCAAACACCTTAGTCTATGAGAAGGTAGCCTCTAACAGCGTGAACTTCCCTTCTTCTTCACTCCTACCTCCAACATACAGGGTATCACTTGTGCTCTTGTATTAGTTAGAGGGTGGGAAATGGGGATGTCAGAACAAATAGAAGCAAACCATTCAGCCCACACTTCTGGTGGCCAGGAGCCCTCAGCCTGGAGAAAGGGGCTGAAGCCTGATTGAGTTGTAGCTGGGCTATTGATCCATGCTAATGCTGTCTAAGGAGATGAAAGACCTAGAGAAGGAGGGAGCTGCCCACCAACTCCATGGCAGAACAGCCAAGAACTGAACAGCCTATCACTGGAAAGGAGAAACTGCAGACACTCCAAGCTAACATACTCTCAGTTCTCTGGGGTGGGTATTTCTATGAGATCCTTGTCTTGCAGAGGAAGAAACAGAATTATAGAGGTAAAGCAACTTCTGCAAGACTACCAAATAAGCAAGTGGCAGGCAGAGGGAGAATTTCCATCCTAGCTGCTGTCAGTCCTCTAGGCCTAGGCTCTAAATTCTGCAATTAAGTATGGTTAAAGACTCCTTGGATGTGGCCATGTCCTTGGCCTCAGATATAACCCTTGAGCCAGCATGCTTAGGCCCATGTGATCATGGACAGGTCCTGCTCTGATGCCAGGCACAGAGTCTGAGTCACGGTTTGGCAATGGTCTCTTTTGTTTCTTTCCAGGTTGGCCCCCATCTCTCACCAGGATGCACTAGAAGGTTTGCAGTTCCTCTAGAGAGCAGAGGCTTCTGGCGCAAACCCAGGCTCTCATCTTCTCTGACCTACCCCAAGCCTATCCTCAGCTGTCAGCACCTGCTGGTACCCACCAAGCAGGGGCATAAGAAACAGTCACCTGGTGTGTCCCAGGGCTTAATGAGCCCCTGCTGGGTGCCCATTGGATTCAGTGGCTTGGCTAGGCATAGGGAGGAGATGTAGCAGGTGATTCAGTGGGGTCAGAGAGGGGCTAAATGAGGCATGCAGATAAACATTCACGCCTTGGCCCAGGGGAGTTGCCAGTAGAGCTAGGTGCATAATAAAAAACTGCCAATTTCATTTATCTTCCTGTCTGTGTCCTGCCTGGAGGGAGGATATGAGCAGATTAAAAAGCACGCTGCCCTTACAGGCTGCCTTAATGTTAGCACTTGTGGCTCAGAGTTATAGCCATCTTGCTCAAATCCCTGAGCTCACATGTCCTTTATGACCCTGCCCAATTGGTAGCTATGTAGGCTGTGACCAGGGATGCCTAGGCCATGGTTTCACTACTCTGGCCATCCTCTTAACCTTGGTCTGCCTCCTCAGCAAAGATATCACTGGACAAGAGGTGGCCAAGGTTCTCTATCCTAAATGGCAGCTCTTTAGATGTAGTTTCTCTAATGAGTACTAGTTCCATTGACTATTAATAGCTCTATGCCAGAAAACGTGGTTTCATTGTTAATGGTTGATTAAAGCCAAGTACTTTGATTAAAACCACTAATGCAGGCACTCTCAGAGCCTTTAAGCTGTTCCTATACACTGTATCTGCAGGAAGCAGAAATGGTGAGACACATTCTCCAAATGTACTTGTTTTTACAGAACATCTCATGAGGTTATATTCTGTGGTGTGAGACCTGCTCAGAAGAGGAGGGCAGGAATATATAGACCCATACAGGTCAAGACAGGTAGTCTTGACCACCTGTCATCCCCGGCCAGGTGCTCTGTTGAGACCACACTCTCTTCCCACGCTTACCACAAATATTACTAACTGATCACAGCTCTCTTTCTCCAAGTCTGTATGCAATATATAGTCTTGACAACATAGAAACCCAGACAGCATGCTAAGTGATCACAGTTGCCACATGAGATAAAATTTATTTGCAAACCTAAGACTTGTCTGCATCTGGGATAGTGGGGCTATAGGAAATGGAATGTCACACATGGCCAGTGTGACACTAGCACTGGCCGTCTTCATTGACAGTTCATGGAAGAGGTTTAAAGAGTCGAGCAGAGTTGTGAGGACTGGAGTCTGCAGCCACCATGACCTTGGTCATGGAAATGCCTTCTAGGTCTCTCTCAATCTTCTGCCCTAGGGGAAGAGCGGTGTCGTCTTCTCAGGCCAAGGGCAAATGCATTCATTCATGCATGCAATTGCATTCATCCACTCAACAAGCACTAACTAGATGCCTACACTCTTCAAGCATATTGATATTGATTTACCTTTTTGGAGGCAGGTAGGGGGCAGAATGAAGTCCCCCATGCTATGAACTAGGACATGAAACAGCGGGGCGACTGGCTTCAAGTTGATGGATGGAAGAGACAGATTGAAACAGAAGAGTTCGGACAAGTTGAGAAGCCCACAGAGGCCACTTGACACTGCATTCCGTAGATCAAGCAGCTGTGGGAGACCTGCCTTGGAGTTTGGAACTCTGTCTCTTAGGGCACAGAGGCCATGTTTGGCCCCAAGAGGAGTGGGAAGTATGGTGACAGGGAACACTGTGGGAAACCCTTGGGGGGTCAGGAAATGCTGTCACTGCACAGGTGTTTGATGACTGCAGATACGAGCTGGGGGAGCCAGGTGCCAGGCAGCTATTCTCGCAGGTCGCCATCTCTGTGATCTTCAGAAATATGATTTCCCCATCAGCTCCCAGCTTGTTTACTTCAGAGTGGAGGAAGCTGGACTTAGGTAGTGTTTTCCAGGTGGATCATACTTTATCCAGAAACCACACACACACATTTTTGTTCAATTGCAGCCAGTTCTCCTATAGACTGCCCTCTTCTTCGTGGAGTCAAGCTGGTCCTGAACAGATAGAAGCAGCCAGACATTGCATTTCCCAGCTTCCTTTGGGTCATTGTATGGCAGGGGGATTAAATGCAAGCTAATGGGCTGTGGAGTGGTGGTGATGGTGGATGCCTTTCCTCATTCTTGTCCACTATGGAGAGCAAAGAATGGCCCCTAGCCTCTTTCCACCCTTACCCCCAAGCTACAAGACAAGGGTCAGCATGTATCTGGAACTCAAAGGTAGAATCCCCTGGTCTGGATGTCAGAGTTACCCACACTGGCGATTTAAAGTAGAATGGGCTCCATGGGCTCATATAATTAAATTATTGGTCCACAATTAGTGGAACTGTTTGGGAAGGATTAGGAGGTATCACCTTGTTGGAGGAGGTATGTCACTGAGGGTAGGCTTTAAGGTTTCAAAGCCTATACTAGGTCTCCTCTCTCTCTGTCTCTCTGTCTCTGTCTCTCTGTCTCTCTCTCTCTCTGTCTCTCTCTCTCTCTCTCTCTCGCTCTCTTTCTCTCTCTCTCTCTCTCTCTACTGCCGCTACTGCCTGTGGATCAGGATGTAAATGCCTGTCTAATTCTGGACATGTTAATCATGTTCTAACCCTCTAAAACTAAGCAAGCCAGTTAAAAGCTTTCTTTCTTTCAAGAGTTGCCTTAGTCATGGTGTCTGTTCACCCAATCGGAGCAGTGACTAAGACAGCCACTAACCCAGGATCATCTGCTTACCTGAGAGAGAAATAAATGCTATCTTGTGTAAGCACCTGTAGAGTTGAGAGGACCTTGTTCTATCAGTTTAGTTTGTATGCCACAAATGAAATGGGTTTCAGGGTAAAGTGTTCCCCAGAGTCAATTGGGTGATTCATTCTACCTGTCTTTGGAGTAGATCCCAGCTCCATGATCAATTCACAGAGAGCAAATACTTAGGGGAGAAGGGTCCTGGGGAGAAGGATCCTAGGTACCATAACTTTGGAGAAGAAAGAATTGAGACTCCTGGAGGTGGAAGCTATGGTAGGGTGAAAGAAAGACATACTCTCATCAGCTACTAGGCTTGCTGCAGGCATCTGATGCTGGTTCCTGTGCAGAGCATCCCAGGGGACAGATGCTAGACCAGAGGTCAGCCTCACCTGCTCAGCTCCAGTCACTGTGTAGGCATGCTGGCTCACCAGGCCATTCTCCATCACCTCGGACTCTTCTGTTAGCTGCAGAAGGGAAGATCAGACAGTTCTTTGGGGATGTAAACAAAATACATTTAGATAGTAGCTGGGATGGTGATCTGTCACGCAGCAATAAAGGTGTGTGCATGTGTGCTTGTGTGCATGCACGTGTGAAAACTTCCTAAGTTAGAAGTGGAGGCTACTGGATGAAGTCCCAATGTTTCATACCCAAGAGTTACCTACTCCACTGACTGTAAAAGTCACATGGCTCTGAGGACATGGGCTGCTTGCTCCACTGACCTTTGTCATGAGCAAAACCTAGCATAGCATATGTCAGAAGGGTCTCCCACCCCCTACAACATCCCTCTGCAAAGAATAGTGTAACTTGGCCAGTGTTTAAGAGTATAGGAAGTGTTGTGTAGACAGAAAGTCAGGTGTTTTAGAATAGATGCAAATAATTCAGACATTATGCAACCTATGAGACCTGCTGTTCCTATGACTGGTGAGAATCAAGGCTCTTTATAAATATAAAGAAAACATAATAGAATTCCCAGTAGCTGTAGCTGCTTTCTCCAACACCTGGCCATCCTTCTGCTCACCGCAGCACACACATTGCTCCTGGTCAGGGGGAAGCAATATGCGAGGATTTGGTGGTCAACTGCATTCAAGATGTGCACAGCACCCTGGAGCTGTGTGACTCTGGAACTTCACATGGTCTCTCTGAGCTCGTTTCTTCTTCTACGATATGAGTTTGGAATTTCTATCTCACTGGGAAGATACAGATTGAAATCTGTCTCCTACCTAGCTAAGAGCTCTGGATAGACACTCCCAGGAGAAGACAAACTTGCTGGGTACTGAGGAAGCCCCAATCTACTCACCCCCTTTGGGGTGGCACAGGCCACCATTGAGCCTGCCTTGACTGCCGTCTTCACTGCCTTCAGCAGATCAGAAGGGGAGGAGTGCAGGTTGACGATGGTGACCACTCCTCCTGTGAGGTCCACCAGGGCATCAGGAAGGTAGCCATAGTGTATTTGGGAATAGGAGCCAAGCAGCCTGGGAGGGGGAGGTCAGGTTAGCCCTGGAGCAGGAGATTGCATATCAACCCTGGGTGTGTTCCCTAGGTGAGAGACTTCTCCATCCACAGGAGACCACAAACCCCCCAGGAGGAGGGAAGACTGAGGCCAGCCAACCCTTAGAAAACATTGGATGCTATTTTGAATGAAATCTGCTTTGTTGCTGCCTCCACTGAAAACAGTGAGCACTGATGTGTGCAGGGCCACCCTAGGTACATGCTCAAAGTTGAACAAGACCCCATCCCCAGTCTCAAAGAATTCATAATTAGCAACCCCAAGGTCAGCCTGGCAATGAGCAGCTTTTGTTCTCACTCTGGGAAAACTTATCCAGAGCTCTCGTTTAAAATGCCATTCCTTTCCCTGGAAATCAGGAGGGAGAAAGACTTCAGTGGATGTGGCATAGGAAGAGATGAGTCTGGGTACACAGACATCAGGCCTATTCTCTAGACACCTCTCCCACCCCCATTGCCTTTGGCCTCCCGCTTCTGCACCTGTTCCTTGGAAATTCCTGGTCTCATTGACTCAGCCTTGCTTTCCTCCTGATTTTGCTTCAAGCCTCACCCCAGCATTTGAACCCTGCTCATCATCTCCTGGCTCTGATATGGCAGGACTTGGCTTAACATCCCCGAACCTGTTTCAAGACCCATCATACATTATCCAGGTTCTATCCTTGGCCCCCCCTCACAAGCTCTCAACACCTGGAAGGAAGCTGGGCTTTTTCTCAGGCTCCCTATGCCTGTTGGAGAAGTAGGACATTTACATGTGCCTCACTGAGTGGCCTATGTATGTGGGCAGCATAGAGAAGAACCTCTAGCCATGGCCATATCATGAGGTACAATGATCTGTATGCCTCCTTCTCCCTGCTCCGGATCTGTATGTCCTCCACACCAGGACGTAATCTCTTTAGAAGGGGTTGTCAATGATCACAAATCAAGTTCTTTGATCTCCTAGGGTATCTATTTGCTACAAGAACAGATAAATAACTATGGGAGACAGAAGACATACTGATCCCAGCCTAGGTGTCCTCAACTGTGAGTTGAGGTTCATTGAGGTAAAGAGAATGCTGAGGCTATTCCAGGGAGGGAAAATTAAATTGGAGAGGCTTCAAGAGACAGTAGATGGATGGATCTAGAAGGGTGGACAATAGGGCTGGGGGAACCCTGTGATCTCTGGGAGACAGGGCACTAGAACAGTCATAATGGTGTCACTAAAGCTGGGGTCAAGGTGTCATACTCTTGTGAACTGTGAGTTCCTAAATTACAGTCATGGCAATACATGAAGGACAGGAGATGGGGTTCAGGAAGTCTGTGGGCAGTCTCCTGCATGTATGAGCTGCCCTCCCCTCTGTTCCTGACGGACCCCTCATACCTGTCTCCAACTAGCAAGCTGATGCAGAGCCTGTCCCAGGTGATGGTCATAGTCTCTGCTTTGGCTCTTCTTCTTCTATACAAAATCGAATGGGAGCCTGGGCCTGGGACTATTCTCACTGCTGCCTCTAACAAGGTGTTTGGCCTTGGAGATGACCTTTCCCATTTTATTCTTGGACTTTTCACTAGACACAGCAGGATATATTGGGTCACACTTGGGCCCTCAGACACTCCTTTCTCATCCTATTTCTACCTTGGTAATTCTCCTACTAGAACCAGATAGAATTCCTGCAAAACCATGCCAGCCAATATGGGTCATGCAGCCACTGTGTCCCAGGCACACATATCAAGGTGGCTTAGGAAAACCTCTTATTACAGAAACCTAAGGATCCACAGACCAAAAGGGCAAATCTACAGGGACACTCCGTGATATTTACCCACATTGTTTAAAATGAGTCCTGATCTTATCCCTCCCTGGCCTCCCTGTGACCTCAGGCTCTGATTGGCTTTAAGTCCTTATCTCCACAGTGGTTGCTCAGTCAATGGCACCAGGTTCCCTTTGATCAGGGTTATGCCAAGTTAGGTCTGAAGACTTGGCTCTCAGTGTCACATGTCTTTACTGAGGACAGCAAAGTTCACAAAGACCATTCCAGAGTCTGTCAGTGCTTCACTGCATCAGTCCACCCTGCCTGTATCGAGGGTATGTCCTAGCCCTAAGCAGGACCCATGAGGAAGTTGGTCAAGGAAAGCAAGTGGGAGTTTGATTCCTCTTCACTGACATTCCCCCTCTTGTTGGCTCTGGGCTTCATCTGAGGTCTGTTACCCACATTATTCTCCTGTCACCACAGAGATACCACACACAATGGATAGGCTCCCTGTCTACTCTGCCACAGTCAGCATCCCTTCTCATGTCTTCCAGAAACTTCTCTCAGTGTCTGTCCTCTATGCCTGCAAAGCATGTCCCAGTAGCAGTTGGATATTTTGACAAGGAGCTCGGTCTCTTCTTTACAAATGCAAGCTTATGGAGCCTGCTGATGCTTCAGGAACATGGCAGCTATTCTTAACCCCCATTGCTGACAGGGAACATGAGAGAGAGAGAGAGAGAGAGAGAGAGAGAGAGAGAGAGAGAGAGAGGCAGAGACAGAGGCAGACAGAAAGTCAGAGAAACAGACAGAGGGAGAGAGACAGAGAAAGGTGCTCACCATAGCTGTCACTATGGCTTGTCATCTGTACCCAGGAATTCTGAGCCAGTCTTGTCCTTATCCCTCTGTCTCAGCACTGTCTCAGGAAATGACTATCTTCATTCTCTGATAGAATAGAAGAATCCAGGTATCTAATCCTGAGTCTGACAGGAGATTGAGTTGCTGCAGTTCTCACGCACAGGACACCACAACGGCTGATATGCAGCCTGCCAGATCTTGTCCCCATCTCTTCAATCTCCAAACATAGATTGCTCTCCTGACACTTGAACGATCTGATGGATTTACTTCCAGACTCCCAGCACAGTGATAAGTGGGAGTTGGGAGTCTACATGTTCTGTTTCCATGCCCTCAGAGGGACAGTGGCCTCTGCCACAGATGGCTGCACTCTCTATGCTTGTGTGGGGTCCCTGTGCCAGAGAACAAACCAGAAGACCAATCTGTAGAGCTGACAACATCAAGAACTGGTAGAAAGTAACTAGTGGGACAGGTCTTGGTCCCAGCTTGGTCTTGACCACTGTGTGACTTTGGACAAGTGACATTCTCTTTCTGAGCCTTAGTTTTCTCACGCTCTCATAGGAGGGAGGGCTCCATGTCCACAGAGGCTTCTACTAGCTCTCTGGCTCTGAAATGCCAGCCTTTACTTCTTCATTCTGTAACTCTCCTTTTTGACTGGATGGGTACTGGGGCAAAGCTTTTAAAAAAGCTTTTAATAGTTTGAAACATTTTATCCCCAGCTAGATTTCCTTAGGCGGTAGAATGTGGGATTTGGGCCCATTCTTCCATTTCTTTTCAAGCTAAATGATCACTTTAGGTCAGCTGTTTAACAAAATGGGGTCAAAGTCATCATTTCCATCCTCAAGCTTTCCAATTCTCACAGGGAAACACAAGGCTACCTCTTTTTACATAAGGGGGAAAAAATGAGGCCCAGAAGTGCTAAGGGTGGGATCTATCCTGGAAAGATAATGGCAATGTTTGTGTAAGTAGCTTAGAAGTGAATTAACCTCCCAGAATGCCTGCTCTGGTTCAACAGCCCTAGCTGTTATCTGGACTTCTTTCTCCAATGCAGACGCACAGCTCTTCCCAACAACAGAAGGGAGAACCAACTTCAGTTTTTCACAAATTGCCTTAAAAAAAAGAAAGAAAGAAAGAAAGAATGCACACAAAGAGGTATGGAAGAACATCTTCCTCTAGATTGTGAATCCAGCCAGCCTGCCACCCTGTTATATGGCATCCCTGGAAGATGACCAAAGGATTCAACTGCTTGCATCTATTGTCTCCTAGTGTCTTGGAGGCTCAGTTTCTTCATGTGTGAATGAGAGTCTTTCAACCCTATGTTGGAAAGGGAGGAGCCTTTCTTCTTTTACTCGTCTCCTCAAGGATGTGGGGTGTGCGGTGGTCTTTCACTTGTGAGCTATGACTCTATAATTCTTCCTACCCCTGTTCTCTGAGTGCTGTTCTCTATGTCTTTGCTTACACAGTCCTTCTGAGGAAACAGTCCAGTCCATAGCTCTTGATCATGGGGCTCTATGGTCACTAAGACCTGGCCATGGTTGAGAAGGCCTACAGAGACCCAATGTGAGCTTGTCCAATGAGACTGTAATGCTCTGCAACTGGAACCTCATAAGGAGCAGCAGATATGGTAAAAGGACCAGAATGAAGCTTGAGAGAGAGAGAGAGAGAGAGAGAGAGAGAGAGAGAGAGGAGAGAGAGAGAGAGAGAGAGAGGGAGGAGAGAGAGAGAGAGAGAGAGAGAGAGAGAAAGAGAGAGAGAGAGCAAGGCCATGAGGCCAAGCTCTACCATGAGGCACCAGGAGGCAGAGTGTCCTGAGGAAGGTGAAGGTAGTGGAGTGAGCAAAGATGAGATGGGAAGCCAGGCAGGCTGCTGGGCTCCTTTTTTCCTCCTTTTAGTCATATCCTTCCTTCCTTCCTTCCTTCCTTCCTTCCTTCCTTCCTTCCTTCCTTC
>CAJQZJ010000175.1:635418-649875 GCA_907164525.1 Lophiomys imhausi
TTCCTTCCTTCCTTCCTTCCTTCCTTCCTTCCTTCCTTCCTTCCTTCTTCCTCTCTTCCCCCTCTACCCACAACCATTTTAGAATGTTTAATCTGCAATGTTTCTTTCCTCTGTGTTCTTGTAAAATGCATAGTGCAGTGGATATAACGTTCATGTACTTAAATGGCTTTGTATTTTATTGCTAAGTGTTTCTTGCCCCTTTTATTTATAGCCCACCCTTTGAGGATCAGCCTCGGCAGAGATTGCATCTGTGGCTTCAGACTGCTGTGTGGCTATCCATGGAGTACACCCTCCCTATGGTACCTATGCATCCTGGCGTGGATATTTCATACCGTATCCACTGAATATACACTTGGGAACTTCCCAAGCCTGTCCCTCTCAGGGTCCCTCTAGGAGTGTCCTCACCAGGTGTGAGTGTGCCTGTGAGTAATCTAAGAGTGGTTGTTAGAAGGTTGCCTCAGGGAATTCCTAGCAGAGCTGCTTCCTAGACCCACCACATACTGGCAGTCGTTTGGCCTTATCCAGCTTTGATTTTTGCAGTCTGAGACCATAGAGGGTTGCTGTCTCATCTTAAAATTTTCATTTTTTGGTTGTAGAAAGCCTGAACCTTTCTTAGTCATTGTAAGAGTCTTTCAGAACAGTGCCTTTGCTCTATGTAGATGTATGTATTCACATATATTCACTTCAGCCCGACTGCTCAAGTGTCTGAGGCAGTGCCAAGCACAGTGCCTGGCATATGGAAAAACGTTCAGTGGGCATCTATTGAATAAGCAACCCTTAAAGCCCAAGGAAAGCATGTGAGCTGGGGTGCATGCAAATTCTGATCTTGTGAAGACTAGCAGTGGTCCCTGAACATCCTGGGTGGATCACAAGAGAAGGAGCAAATCCTGTTCATCTACCATCCCCCAAACAAATGAGACCTCATAGCAGCTGCTCATGACCCTCAGTTCATGGACCACAGTTTGATGTGTTTCACCAAAGCTTTTGTCTGTCTCCCTCTCATTGCCTGTACCCATAACTCTCCCCTCACTATAGAGCTCTACCTATCTTTTTCTTCTTCATTCAAATGTCAACTCTTCCAACCACCTCAGCTTGCCTCTCTGTAGTTCAGGGAGTCAGGGTCATCTCCTCATCTATCCCCCAGTCAGACTATCAGCAGGGTTATAGTCAGTTCTTTGAATCTGCGTCCTTTGCACCCACAATTAAACCAACCATGGATTGAAAATATTGGAAACAAATTTTGTCAGTACTGAGCATGTGCAAATGTCCCTTGTCATTATTTTTTAAACAATACAGTATAACAACTATTTATGTAGTACTTATGTTAGATATATGTAATATATGTAGCTACGTGTGTGTATATATATGTAATATAGGTGAGTTAGGGCATAAGGATGTATGTAGTTTATATGTAAATACTATTTTATTTTATATAAGGATCTTTAGCATCATGATTTCTAATATTCATAGGAGGATATTAAAAGGGTCCTGGAATTACTCTCCTTCAGATGCCAAGGACAACTATATTTCATCTGGATTTTTATATCTGCCTTTCACTCATGTTACATGGGCTGTCTATCCTACACCTCACTTTGTGTCTTTGAGTCCCTCCTCACACCTCCAGGATCAAACCTTGCATTTGGCAATGACTTACAGGTATTGTTTTGCTTGGTGACAAAAAAAAGCTCTGCTGCTCAAATGGATGTTGTTTGTTTATTTGTTTTGAGATACTGTCTCACTATGTAGCCTTGGCTGGCCTGGGACTCACTGTGTAGAACAAACTGGCTACAAAGATCTGCCTGCCTCAGCTACCTAGTGCTGGGGTGAAAGGTGTGGGCCACCACACCTAGGACACTGCTTGCATTCAGAAGAAATACTGAGAGCATCAGGGCCAGCTGGCAGGGAGCATCTGTGAAGGCAAGACACCCGGCAGGCAGAGCCAGCATCGAAACTGTGCAGAGAGGCTTGCCCACACTTACTTGGCATACGCTTTCTCCATCAGGCAGGGCCAAAATTCCTGGTTGTCTCTGCGAGGATGCACAAAGAGGAAGTTCTTGCCTATGACAGGCAAGCGGTCATCAACCACTACTTCCACCCACTGGCCACACTGCCAGAACTGGAAGAAAGACAACAATGATACACCTTAGTATAGCCTGGGCTGGAGGGAGTTTCTGTAACTTTCTGACCTAAGCCAAAACACTGTTGTAACATGGCTTCCATGACCCAATAACAAACTATCTAAAGCAAAAATCTCAGTCCAAAGGGCATATGAATGCCATCTCCAATGACATAAGGAAAAAATGAGGCACAGATCAAGAAAACAAGGGAAGCAGTTCAGGGAAATCCAGACATGGAAGAAGTATGTACAGGGTCTACTTCAGCTTTGCAGTAAACTATAGGCTTATTTTGAGATACCCTCTGTGAGCTTCACATAGACACAGGAGACTCCAGATCTTTCCTGAACACACAGGGCAGCAGGGGAGCATCTGTTAAATAACATGAAGAGTGGCAGATGCAGAGCTGTGACAGGGCAGAGCAGCTGACCTCGAGCTGAGGGCTCCAGGAAGGAAGCATGAGAGACATATTGCAAATGTATCTCAAATGATGAAGACAGAATGGGCAAAGGCCTGGAGGCAGAATGATGTGGCTGGCTCAGGAGGACTGAGCACTGACAGCCTAACTCTGGCCCTTCTGTCCTCGTGTCACACTGGGCTTGCTATTATAATAGAGAAATGAAACTGCTTGGCACTCTTACCGCTTAGAGCACAAATGAGCCAGATGTTCCTCTCCAAAGCAGACTGCTTTCATCTTTAGTATTCAACTCTAAATGGTTCACCCGGGGACATGAGCAAATGAGGAACATTCATTACAAAGCCAGCCTTCTAAGTTTCTTTATTGGTTTCCACTGGGCTGGATGGAGCATCAGGACTTGCAGTTTCCAGGTGAGCTTTGCTAATGTGAGGTGGATGTGAACTCCCACCCACACCATGCTTTCTGCAGCTGTATGTCTCCAGGTTGTTACACCCACCCAAGGACACACTATCAGAGCAGAGAATGGAAACAGAGACTGAGACGTCAGTGGAAACAAGAGAAAGATGTTTTCATGGTCATTAACAAGTCAGGGCACTACAGCTGGCTCGGGCACAACTGGATGAATGCTCCTCTTGAAGCAACCAGTAAGCAATGTAGGCAGCAAAGTTCAGGGAATGGGGTTGCTATTGAGAGCCATCACAGAAAGCTAATCGCCGTTCCCAGAGGGAAGACAAGAAGGCCATTCAAACTTCGGACTTAGTTGGGTAAACAGAGTACGTAATATCCAGTTGGTAGAACTGTGCCTGGATTTTGGGTTTACCTCTTATTATCTAATAGCAGTCACTGGGTAAGACATTTACTTTGCCTTGACTCAGTTTCCCC
This sequence comes from Lophiomys imhausi, assembly GCA_907164525.1. Taxonomy (NCBI): domain Eukaryota; kingdom Metazoa; phylum Chordata; class Mammalia; order Rodentia; family Muridae; genus Lophiomys; species Lophiomys imhausi. Next base: position 638,833 of record CAJQZJ010000175.1, read on the forward strand.
TCTGGCAAATGATGGTAAGGTGAAAGAATTACCTAAGAAGCTAAGATTGAGATCAGATGAGACTGTGAGAGGGACAGTGTGGCTTTGAAGGACTATGGTTTGTGGGATTTTATGGCTGTTTTGTTTAGCACACGGAATCATGCCACGACAAAGGAGAGTGCCCTGGGACAAGTGAACTATTATGGCCAGTTTTGTCTTAGAAATCACTCTTACCTCATTCTTTTCTCACCAGTACGACTGATCAAACATGCTTTCTCTATGCGAGGAGAACACCAGAAAAGATTGCTATGGCCAGGGATAATTTCATATATATATATATATGAATATATTTGAATATTATATAATAATATTTGAATATTATATATATTTCAATAAGTATCGATACATATGAGTAAACAATATAGTAAACTATAAAGACAAAAAAAAGTATGCATCCATGGCCTACGTTTCCTGGGTGAAGAAGACAGACATATGGGCAGTATGGGCAGTGCTTAAACCCTTCAAAAACCATGCAGGTGCCATTTTTCCGATGCCATGTGCCTGCCATGGAAATAAGAATTTTTCTGGGAAAAGCATCTATGGTGCCTGAGCACTGTGTTTTCTAGAAGTAGAGTCCACGTTCACAATGGCAGGAAGAGATCTACAGAAGTCAGCACTGTAGATAATATTGGAGAGTTTTTGGTACACTAGTTTGCTTGTGTGTGTGTGCGTGTGTGTAATACAGCATGTATGTGGAGGTAATCAGAAGACAACTTGTAACCGAATTTTTTAGTTATTATTTAACACTTATTTATTACTAAATTCACTTATAACAAACACCAACAATTTCTTAACTATTAATCCTATAAATTCCTACAACCCCTTTAACCTATCCACTAAACCTATTGATAATCATAACAACTACTTTCATACCCTTTTAGAATGATACAGTCTCTGGGGCAGGTCCTCAGTCGTCAGCAAACCAGTCTGGGGGTAGACTCTTTAACGCACTTAGCAGTCCTTTTTCTGGAATATCTCAGACGCAGGTTCGTCAGGGTAAATTGGCTATCGAAGTCTCACTTTAAATAAGGCTTGAGGCTTTCTTCTCTCTGGGAGACCTCAGCGTCTGTAGGCCACCTTACTTCCTTCGTATCAGCAACTCTGCCGTTCTGCCTCAGTCTTTAAAGCTGGCCACAGTTCCGTTCAACAACTTATGGGAGTCAGCTTTCTATTTTAACCATGTGACTCCTGGGGATTGAACCCAGGTCATCAGATTTAGGATAAATGTAGAGTCATCTTATCAACCGTAGGTCCTTTCATCTTACCAGCCAAAGGGCAAAAGTGTATCAGGCTGGGTCTCTGGTTATCCTAACCACTCAAATCATGGCCCAGCAATGCTTGCACTCCTAGGGTCAGTTCAATTCTAGATGGTTTACAGTGCTCTTAGTGTAGTCTTTGGCTCACTATCAGTACCAGCGTCACTAGGGCCCTGTCAGAAGACCTAATATTTCCTAGTTGGATTTTGGGAATTGTGGGACAGATTAAAAAAGAGGGACAGAAATGATATAATGAAAGCTAACAACAGAAGGGGGCTAGTCTTTAGGCTGAATATCTCATTCACCTTCAGGAAAGAGTATGTGTACATTGAACATGTATGTGTTGTGTGTGTGCATGTATGGATATCTATGTTTGTCTCTCTGTGTGCATACTGCACTGACTGTGTCATCTAGATAGTCCAAGAATATTTATTTTAGTTTATATTTTAAAATTTACTTATATGTGTATATGTGTGTCTGTGTATGTGTGTGTGAGTGCAGATGTCCAGAGAGGCCAGAAGATGGCAACCGTTCCCCAGGAGCTGGAGTTATGGATGGTTGAAGCCATTCCAGGTGGATACCAGGAACTGAAAGATCTATATGTGCTGTCAACTGCTGAGCCATCTCTCCAGTTCCCAAGAGTATTTTAAAAACTATACACACCTGACTGTATTCTAGAGAAATTCTGAACTCCAGGAAGAGACAGCACATGCAACATATAAAGTGGACTGATACTAGACCTTTATATAACAATGGAAATTATAAGACAATGGGACAATGGGGATTTTGAGGAAAAGGCATGTGGCAGGATAATCCAGATCAAACCAAGATGTTCTTCACTGAGATCAGATAAATTCTCATGTGGCTTGAGAAAATTATGCAAGGGACTACTCTTTTCTGGTGAAGTTAAATAGAACAAAATCGTAAGGTAGAAAGAAATGAGGGTGGAAGAGACTGTCCAACAGTGAGTGTTGAATGTTCCTTACCAAAAAAAAAAAAAAAAATCACCTGTATCAGCAAGTGTGACACCGGTGATGAAGGCGTAAACAAAGACTTAAGAGGGTATTTGTGTGCCTGCATATATGTGGAGGTCAGAGGACTATGCTGGAGTTGGCTTTCTCCTTCTACCCAGAAGGTCCTGGGTCCTGAGTTCAGGGTATCAAGGTTGGTTGGTCCTTACCTGCTGAAACATCTTGCTGTCCTATACACAACAAGATATTAAATGAACTATCAGAGAATCCCAGGAGCAGCTTTAAGACATTGTGTTGGGAAACTGATGAAGCATAAATATTTTTATACTTTTTATAAATACAAAATAAATACCACACTAAAGGCACTGTAAAATATCTAGAACTAAACTGAGCTTTAAGACATTGTATTTGGAAACTGATAAAGCATAATTATATATTTTGTATTTTTAAACTGTTTTATAAAAAAACCAGCAACTCCAGTTATCTGTGGGTATAAGGACAAATGTTTAGATTGCTGTTAGGAATTGTGCTGATTTTAGTAAAGCAGTGGCTATGGGTTGTCCTCCAAGATAAATGACTTCATTAACAGTGATTAGCTAGCTAGGTTTCCAGTACCAGGTATGGATTCTCTATGGTGAGGAGGTTTAAGCCCAATCAGAGAGTTGTTTGTTACCACAAGTGTATATATGCCACTACTGCACCCTTAGGGTTATTCTGCCCTGCTGGTCATTGTTATGGTTCATAGCCATCTTAGCTGGGTAGGACTGTTGGCTGCCTCCCTCCTTTGAAAGTTTGCATGGTGCCTTCTGGTACACTTGAAGCTAGTTCTCATACGAGCAAGTAATATTAAATGGATGGAGCAGGTTATATATGTATATCCATACATACATATACTAACAATGACTGAAAAGAGAGGCCATGAGTTTGACAGACAGCAAGGAGGGACATATGGGAGAGTTTGGAGTGAGGAAAGGAAAGGAAGAAACTAAAAAGCAAAAGTTAAAAGGAAATTAACTCCAAGAGAAACAAGTTATGGAAACAAATTAATAGCTGCTGAACACACTAGATGAGTTAAAGAAGTCATACTTTAAAAAGAGTTGTTGTGAGGTGATTTGATTGCTATCTATTACACATTCCTTTTTGTCTACTTTGCCGAATGCTTGATTAGCAAACATTACTCAAATTATTTCAAATAACCAAGGATGTAAAAGTTCACTTTACAGAGATAGTATAACTCAAGCATTATTTAAAAAAATAACACAACAAAGAAAACTTCAGACATGACACAGGAACACACATTCTAATGAAACTGGAGCTGATAGCATCAGCAAAGCCCCTTACTAAAATCCATAAGGGGTAAGAGATAGGGTTAGGTTTAGGGTTTGACTCTTGTCACTCTGACTCAATGGATGTGATGAGGAAAAAGAGCAAAATAGCAACCAAGGACCAAAGAGGAGAAACAACTCCATCTACTTGAAGATCATATCATTAGGTAACTAAATTAATCCAGATTCAATCGCGGAAAAAAGAAAGGAAAACTAGAGAGAGAATTTGGTTAGGTGTCCATGCAGTTTACTATAGAATAGGTGGCTGTTTCTCTCTTTTTCCAGCAACATCTACTTGAAAAGTGGGGGGAGAAAAGCAAAAAGAACTTCACATTGGCTATACAATTGTAAAATGTTTGAGAATAAATTTACCAAGAAGGATATAGCACCAATACGAAAACGTGACTGTAACATTTTATGGTCAGGCGTAAAATCAGTTCTGAATAAATAGAAAGCTATACCGTGCTTCTGGAAAGGAATAATTAAAACAATAAAAATGTAATTTTTCTAAATTAATACATAAATTACAGGCTGTTCCATTCTACATCACAGTGGCTTTTCTGTTTAATTAGACAAAATTATTTAAAAATTCCCATGGAAGAGAAATGTGCAAGGATTACTGAGGTATTTGAGAAAAGAAGAATGGATAATGAGTCAGGACTGGCCTCCCAGATGCTACAGTTTTCTAAACCATGTCACGAATATCATGGTGTGGTAGGGGAATAAGAGGCAAGAAATCAATGGTCATCACCTTTAGGGTTTTACTAGGTCAGTGGCTCTTTCATCAATTTTTATGTACCCCTGTTGGCACACTCCCAAAGGACTCCTCAACATCCTGTTTCCACCATTTTGATTTCCATGCAAACATGTCAGGTTTCATCTTGTCTCCATGTGACTGGGCCATAAACAAACCAGAACCCTTTTTTGGAGGAAGGGTAACTGACGTACAGATGTCACTGTCATCTCAGGTCCCCAGGCCATTAGGATATTCATGACTCACAAGAGTTTCCCATCATAGAAGGAGTACTGTGGTGCACATACCCGGAACTGGAAAATCCCAGCATACTGTTGTGAATAGCTTTGGTCCATCAGGATCTTCTGTAGACACTGCGGGTTCTGGGTCAGGGAGCCTAGTGCTGCCAGGAACCAGCAGTCTCCTGGGAGGGGATAAAGTCATAAGAGGCATCTGGTTGTACCTGGAAATCCCATCCCCTAAATTTTATGTGTCCTGGAAACCAAGGTTACCAGATCTTCCTATGAATACAGAGTAAATATTGATCTGAAATCTTTGACACCAGAGCATTTTCAAATTATTTCAAATTTTGGAATATTTTCACACACATAACCAGTTATCACGGGAATGAGATCCAAATCTAAATATTAACTCCTTTATGTTTCACATACATCTCTCTCATATACTTAGACTGGAGGTAATCTTAAATCTTGTTTTTTCACTCTTGTGTTTTGGCTGTGACCTGTCATGTGAGATCAGGTATATAATCTTCTTCTTGTGAAACTTCTTGAGTACCACCATGCAGTACTCAAACATTTCAGAGTTTGGAATAGCTGCAATCTGGGGGTTTTGAGCTGAGGATGGCCAGCCTATACTGGATTTTTGCTCTTTGAGGGAGGAAAATTAGGAAAAAGATGTACTGAGCCAGTTCCAAGCAAGAAGACAAGGAGGGGCTAGTGCTGGTGGTGTAGGTATTAGGGGACAGGGGTGGGGCATGTCTGGTGAGGATGGTCAGACCCAGCTAGACTTCGGCAATAAAGGGGTTCAACTTGCTCCCTGATTCTTTTTCTTAGAGTTTCCCAGGACTGACATCATGCCATTTTTTTTTTTTTAACCACTGAACAGAGTCAGCAATGGTACTTTATACAACTGCAGAAAACACACCTGTATTTTTCTTTGCTAATGTTTGCCGGGCACATTTCTATGCGGGGCACTCTCTAGTCCATGCAGGAGTTTAATCCACTTCCCCTTGAGGGATGAGTGGCCTTGACCTTCTCCACAGGTATTGGTGTGAGCCCTCCTCTCAGTCTCCCTCCTTCAATACCAACACCATCAATCTTCTGAATATTCTTCCATGCCAGGCTCTGTGTTCAGAGCAGAAATCACAGATACCTTCAGAGGGGTGGGGGCTTTCTCCAGTTAGAGGAAACCCTAATGGGTAGATTACTGGCTAGTAGCTGGATAGGTTATCTATGAACTTGGCTTAAGACAATGATTCCCCATGTGAAGACCAGGGCATAAGACTAGGATGGGAACTTTGGAATTCTTACCTGCTCTTCCTTGTTGGATATCGAATCTGCTTGCACCTTCCAGAATGAAGTGAGGTGGTCCCTCTGATAAATCCTTGCAAAAGACAATGGATATTTGTGAGCTTTTTTTTTCATCCCTTTTTGAATCATCATGGTATCAATAATATCACCCACTTAGCCTTTGAGGGATAGAGGTCAATTCTTAAACAGGTGCTTAAAATATGAATTAGGAAACTTCCCTTTGTTCTTCAGGGTTTATTGCTCTCAGGGAAGCAGGTGTCAAAGGGGTGTGTATGTAGCTGACAAGACAGGCAATAAACGCACAAAGAAACTACACAAAGAAACTTCATAAATAAGGTCTGAAGAGCCTTATATCAAATAGTCAGCCTGTCTGCTCCCAACAAGCTTGTGTTTTATTAGAAGGTTATAAACAAATAAAAGTGAATAGGATCCATTTGTCAGATGAGACGTTGAGAAATATCAGGACTACAGTTTTTCTGAGTAAAGCTTTTTTTGGGAAATGACATGCCTCAGAAATCAGGTTGGCCATTCTCAACTCTAGATTCCAGTACACTCACATGCTACATAGGACATAAACTTTGGATTACTCAGGTCTTTGCCCACCCAGTCACGTGCTCACAGCTTGAGTCTGGGAGACCTCTGTCCTTCCTTGTCATCTATCTATCCCACATATACTTGCCTGCCACAAAAGAGAATGCTACAGTGCCAAAGTGTGACAACATCTGGGCTCTCAGCATGTGGATATTATGAGAGTTCTAAGGGGATCTCCAGGTACTTTTAGGGCACATTGAAGTAAAGCTATGACTCCTACTCTAGGGCCCACCAGGCCTCTAGATTTATTTTCTTTGAGGAGCGCATGGGGTTTTCCTCTGTGACCTCTCTGTGTGGCTCTCCTACTCTATATCTTTGCATAATTTGGTAATTGGTCTGCTATTGTTTCCTTTCACATTGACAGGTAAGTCCTCAGAGATCAGGGCCCTAGAAGTCATGAAAAGACAGGGCCCTATACCATGTACAGCCCTACCAGTCCTTCACGTATTTCCAGGGTTTTCTGGGGAGAACATGGACCAAGGACAAGCAGAGGGGCAACCACCTGCATTTTCTCAAGCAAGAGCATCTTCCTACCAGCCCTCACTTGCTTTGTCAACAGTTAGCTGACCCCATCAGATGCCAGGAGAGGCACAATTTCACTCTCCTGTGGGGCCCTCTGTTATAACCATAGGCAGGGTGCACTTGGAAATCTCTCCAATTCACAGAAGGAGGAAAAACTGCCCCAAGGGGCCACGGCCCTGTGCACTGACTCTGACACTGGTTTTAAAACAATGTGGGGGCACTTCATGAGCATGGATTGCCACGTCATGTCTGGGAAAAGGAGCTATAGGTCTCAAAAGGAGGTCTCCTGTCTGAATAAAGACATTCTGTCACAACATTCCACTCAGAGGAATTGAAAACAAAGGTGGAAGCCTGGGGAGAAAGCTCAGTGGTAAAGTACTTGCCTTTCAAATAGTCATGATGACCTGAGTTTGGTGGACCTCATGTTAAAAGCCTGTTTAATGGGAGGGAAAGAATGTGTGGTACCTGAAACCTAGCCAGTTATCGGGGGCTAGTGAAGTCATAGACCTTTGAGCAGAACCTACAACCACTACTTTATGAAACCAGCATAATCTTCAACTACATTCTAAATATTCATCCTTATACTCATAGATAAGTACAGTTCTCACCTCTCATCAAAGAAACTTCTCTTTGCAACAGATGGAGACTACAAAAAAGAAAAATACCACAACTGGCCAAAATGCAGAACAAAGGAGATCATGTAGTGCCCAGTTCCAAGGGACACATCTACAACACAATTCTGGCACCTAAGGCTCAGGGATCATTGGGGAAGAAGGGACTGAAAGATTATCAGAGCCAGAAGAACAGGAAGTTTGCTGTGAGATTATTTCCTAGCATGCCAGAGAAGCCACACCTATAAAGACTCTTCAATATTGCTGCCTAAACATGAATGGAACGATGATGGCACCAACAGTCTTGCTAACATGGAAAGTGGAAAGATCATGAGATCTCAAAAAAACTACAGTCAACCAAGGAATGCTGAGAGCACGAGAAATAGCCTTCTGCAGGGAAGAGAACATCAATTGCTTATCCAATACCGAAAGGTAAGCCCTAAAATCATATATACATAAAAATATTATATGAGCTGATTAGGTTGCATTTATAGTCTAGGAATATGTATGTGTGTATGTTGTAGGCTGTTCACAAGACCCAAGCGGCAGGGAAGGCCTTCCCTACCATAGACTCCCTTTATTAACTTTGTATACTTTGCATGAAAGTGTACAGTGCCCCACCTGAGGAGCTCCAGCAACCAGGTAGGGCTGCTCTAAGTTTTGCCTCTGGGCTCCTCCTACATCTTTTCCTGGGTGCCTCCTCTCCAGCTCTGCACCTCCCCTCAGTAGCATCTCCTGTAGTCTCTGAAAGGGGTGCTTGGATCTTCTGGCTGTACTGCTGGTCCCTCTACACCTCCAGACAGCAACACCCCAGGACTTTGGAGCGGCTGAAGCTAAATCTCCACATCTCTGGGACCTGAGATCAGACACCTGAGAAAACTGGAAGCTGGAGCCACAGAGAAAGCAGTGGTACCTGAGGCTTCATTTTAGGCTGCTACTGACAGGGAACTCAAGGGGAAGGAGGTGTCCAGGTCCAACTGGAGCTAGTCTATGAGCTCCATCTCCATCTCTGTGGCAACAATTTATTAACTAGACATTCCCCTGAAGCAGGGAGCTTTACGTGGTCTGGCATTGCCAGCCAGTGACCAGGACTAGGAATCTGACCCCTTAGTATAAGTTCATAGTTTAGTTTTTTTTCCTTATCAGAATCCTTTATTCTGTTCATTCTTTTCACAGATATATGACCTTCTGCATCATAGATTTGAGTAAAAAAATTCTATGAATTCTTTTTCCTTCTTTTTTAATATTTATTTATTTCTTCAAGTTAAATCTCAATCATAAGTTCATAGTTTAGTTAAGGGAGGTTGTTTTGTTTAGCTTAGAGTTCAAGTCTGTGTAAATCCCCTAAGGCATGAGTTAATAGGCCCCTCACACACACCTCTCTAACTGTCAGTAATGGACGTTTCAGTCTCTGTCACAAAGGCCATCTCTAGCCCCTCAGTAGTACCCTTCCTAGATAATGCTAATTATAGGTGAAAAGTCTGAACAAAAACCCACCAAACTCTGGGCAGGAACACCCACCAATCCCTAAACTCCCCCAAGCTCAGGACTTGAAATCCCACAAAATCTCTACCTTAAAAAGCTCTATCCCCTTAAAAAATCCTATATAAAGGTTGTGTTTTCCCAGCTCTCTGCTGTCCTCTCTTGAAGGCAGAGGCAGCCACTTCTGGATTCTTCCCTCCTCTCCTAGGTTCATCCCTCCATGGGCTCCCAAGTCCTAAAATACTTTCCCTTGGGACACTGTCCCACCCCAGAGCTGTATGGTTCCTGGGCTTCCATATCTTAGGATGTCCTTCCACGGGGGGACTGTCCCAACTCAAAACTGTGTGGTTCCTGGTCTCTGGAGTTGTGGGTTTCCTGGACACCTTCCCATCTGATCAGGAAGGCCAACATGTGTGTATAACAATAATCAAAGAAAAAGGCCATAAATTTGAGAGAGAGAGAGCAAGGAGAGGTACATAGGAGGGGTTCGAGGGAGGGAAGGGAAGGGGAAATGATGTAATTATATTATACGTTTGAACATTTAAAAATATAAAAATAAATAAAAGTAGATGAAATATATATAGTAAAAATAGATATGGTGGTGCCTTCTCATGATCCCAGCACTAGCGAGGCAGACACAGACAGATCTCTGGGCTTGCTCACCAACTAGCCTAGCCTAGTTGGCAAATTTCACATAAAAGTGAGAAAACCCATTGTGAAAATCAAGGTGGATGGTACCTAAGGATGGAGGGCAACTGAAGCTGTCCTCTGGCTTCCACATGCATATGCATATCTGTGAGCCACACACATCCGTGCATGCATGCATACATACACATATAACAGGAGAAGGTGGAGAGCGTGGAGGTTTGGGGCAGGAACACGGTCCATCTTGTAGTTGACTTTATCTACTACTCAGCTGTTCTGCTACTGCTCTATTGGCTTTGCTCCCATGACTTGCACCGGAAGGTGTGGAGTCTGGAAGGTTCCCAATGGACTCTTGCCCTGATATTTCTCCTCAGGTGACTTGGAGACCTTGAACACTGTCTTCTTTGCTATAGCTCAGTTCCCCCATGTACAACATGGTGACAAAATGTAGGAACAGTTGAGAGACTCAGACTCTGAAGCAGGGTAGTAACTGCCATTTCTAAAACTCCCACTGAGCACTAGCTGCTGTACTCCTAGGCTATTCCCTGCAGGCTCCCAACAGACTCACAAAGCAGGATGAGCCTTTCTGTTTGGCGAATGAGGAAGGACGTGGAACACTTAACAAAGCATCTGACAGGGTGTGTGTTCAATAATTATTGATTCCTTTCTCCTGCGTGATAGCTGTGAAATTAAAATGGCTATGCTCATAGACAAACCTACAGCCTCGAATGCATTCATTATTAAACAAGACAGAACCAAACGTAAATTAAGCAGTCAATTCATAGATAATAGAAAGAAAGAGACAGAAATGGGAGGAAGGAAGTGATAAAGAAAACAGCCTGTAAGTTATAAAATAAGCCAGAGATACAGCTAGAATAATAAGGTAAATAAATTGTTCTGCTCAGGATAGTGGCTTTACATAGAAATGACCTTTGATAAATATGCTAAAGAAATGCAAATAAGATTAGAAATAAAAATGGACCTTGGATACAAAAGCACAGCAGAAATTTTTATGCTGATCAATTAAAATACTAATAACTTTATGAAAAATTAATAACAAATTGGTTGAAATTAGTAAATAATACCCTACAATTAATAACCCCTTGGTCAATATTTTAAAGATTTAAAAGACTATCTTCCTAGTATACCTATCTATGTAATTTTTCTGCTGAATTCTTTCACACTTTCAGGGGATTTGCCATTTACAATTCTGTGTTAAGAAAGAAAAAAAGAACTGAACTTCCAATTAAGAATTCAGTGAAGTCTTACGTACAACATTAGAGTAAACACACATGCACACATATATATACACACATGT
>CAJQZJ010000175.1:649885-663453 GCA_907164525.1 Lophiomys imhausi
GTTCACATGCACACAACATTAGAGTAAACACACATGCACACATATATGTACACACATGTTCACATGCGCACAACATTAGAGTAAACACACATACATACATATATACACATGTTCACATACATACAATATTAGAGTAAACACACATGCACACACACATACATATATACACATGTTCACATGCACACACACATTTTGACATCACTAATCAGACTGATTTAGATGAACTTATTATCATCAAGTAGGAATTTCTGTAGGAATGAAAAATGAAAGGATAGTCTCATTTTAGGATCTCTAATAACACAAAATAGCACTTACATGGGCCAAAAGGAGGAAAATGTATACCCTTTTGCTAAATGCTATGAAGGCATTTGATAATCATATAGCCTTTTATCAAAATAATGGAAGTTATAAGCAAAAAAATAACAAAAAACAAACAAACAAACAAAACCCAAAAAGTAGTTGGTTAGGGACAGAATAGACTTGAGATCAATAGCCAACATCAAATTTGCAAGGAAACAGTGGGGCTCACTTCATCAAAGGTAGGCACAGTATACATAACTGTGTCTCCTAAGGGTCCTCCATGCCTTATTCTGGGCCTTAGAACCTCAACCCTCAGTCAGAAAGGGAAGATGGGAAGAGGTGTGATGATTATACTCAGAAGCATATCATGTTGTACATCTGCTTCCTGAGGAAAAGCCCGTAGAGAATGCGTGTAACTGTGGCTGAGAAAGAGCAAGCTCTGGACCTAGGAAAGTCCTGGATTAATTAGCAGATGGGTTTGGCAAGCCAGGGCAATGAAGATATTACTGTGATAAGATCCTAGAACAGATCTGTGTTGAACTACCACCCGATGGTGACTCAGAATCACCTGGCAGCCTTGTAAGACCTGAGGCGGTGGAGCCCCACCTTCCACACCTGTGAATCAACAGGTCAGCCAGAGGTGGCATTCAAAAGTGACAGTAATCCTGGGGTAACTCTGAGGCGCAATGGGGCAAGGGCCCAGGCTCAGAGAAGTTTAACGGTATGTTCCAGATCAGTTTGCACCCCCATGTGTCTCTCTTCTCCTTCCAACACCCCAGTAACAAGAGTCTTTCACAGTTTCAAGTATTTGATTCTGTGAGCTAGGTAAGAGTCTCCGAGAGCTCAGAAAATGTTAGGCATGTCAAAGGAAGGTGTAGTAGTTAGTGTGATATGTCAGCTTGACTGGATTACAGGGAGTCATTTATTTGGTAAATATTCTCTCTGGGTGTGTTTTTAAAAAGAAGGGGTGGGTGAGACTCCTATTTGAATTGGTGGACTCAGTACAGCAGTCTACTCTCCCAGTGTGGGTGGGAACATCTGATCTGATCAAGTTCCTGACTATAACAAAGGGGAAAAACAATTTGCCCATTCTCTGTTTGAGATGACAAAATGGTTTTTTTCCTGGTCCCAGACTGGGAATCACACCTGTGGTTTTCCTGGCTCTCAGGACCCTGACTTAAGATTTTCCTATGTCTCTAGGTGGTAAATTGCGTATCATGGTTATTACTTAGCCTCCATAACTACATGAGCCAATACTTTGTAACAAATTTCTCCTTATAAATACACTAGTAGGTTATAGATAGCTATATTAATAGGGTTAATACATGAGCATATATTATCAATATGGATGTTGATAAATCCATTGAGAATATATAATTATTTATCAGTGCTACATGATTATGCACACACACATATATTACTATAAACCATCAATAATCATCAAACTAAGTAACTGTCAAATTAAGTAATCAAAGTAACTTAGGTCTAGGTTGCAGGTCCTTTTCTCCAACCCAAGTTTGGTTTACTCTCTGTATGTTAGGAATGTAAGAAGCCCATGTGATACAGACCTTGGCAAACATCTTATCTGAAGTAGCACCACCGAAGCCACTGTTCTAGATCATCTTTAGAGGCATTCCTCCAATAGAAGAGCATTTGCCTTACAGTATTTTCTTTGAACACTCCCCACAGATTTCCCACACAAAGTACTGGATTGTGTAAGAGAATGTGTATAATAAACAGTTACCTTTGCACAACTGTGACTAAAATACCCAAGGAAAATTTAGAAGAGGAAGGTTTATTTTGGGACACAGTGTGGGTTTATTGATACCATTAGTTGTAATATGATTTAGTGACATGGTGTATTGGAGGAGGCTGTTCACTGCATGGTAGTCAGGAAGTAGAGAACAGCCTAGGGATTGGAGACCAGGTATAAGTTACAAAGGCATGTCCCTCAGTGACCTACTTCCTCCCACTAAGCCCTACCTCCAAACATTTCCAGAATCATCCAAAATACTGCCATCAGCTAGAGACATTCAGCACACAAGGTTGTGAGAACATTTCATATTCAATCTGTAACAACGAGACTCATAATCTTGCCACTCAGCCCTTCCAGATGGTGACTCGACTTTTCCTTGGACAGGTGGCAATATAATCCTTTTCCTATTCTCCTGAAAGAATTCTGATGTGTTGGCATCAAAGATTTTTTTTTCTCAATGGCAATTGACTGTTGGCACAATTACTTCTGGTACCTTCTGTCTCCTGTTACATGATAGAACATCTTCACAATTTACCCCACATTTAGATATGCATCTTTTTTTTGCCTCTTCCTTTTCTGAACAATAGAAACAATATATTTTGGTGAGTCACTTCTACTGAGTGAATGATCACACACAAAACTACGTTGACTATGTGAAGATGTCGTTTCCTAGGCAGGCAAATGCATTCTTGCGTGACCACAGACAGAATACACAATGAAGCTGTGAGTTGAGGTTCAAGTACCTATTAGAGAATCTGCCTTAGACATGCAGCCCATTCTTTGGCAGACAAATGGATTATTCTTTTTTTCCCCTGAATGAGGTCAAAGATGGCATTTTAATTCCTTGGTATGTCAACACTGATGACAATGTGAAGATCTACCATCTTCAGTTCCATGCTGTCTACTATGGTAGCTGTAGTTGTATGTGTTCATTTAGACCAGTGGTTCTCAACCTATGGATCGTGACCCATTTGGGGGTCATATATCAGATATCTTGCATATCAGACATTTACATTATGATTCATAAAAGCAGCAAAATTACAGTTATGTAGCAGCAATGAAAATAATTTATGATTGGGGATCATTATAACATGAGCAACTACATTAAAAGGTCACAGCATTAGGAGGGTTGAGAACCACTGATGTAGGCTTACATAACATTAAATTTTCCATCTCCCAGTCACAGTAACCACATTTCAAGGGCTCAGTGGACACATCTGACCAGTGCTCATGGCAATGAGCAGAGCATAATGAGCACCTCCATCATTACAGAAGGGACTACAGGACACTGCTGACCTACTTAGCGAGAATAATATCATCACCCACCTTACATGAGTGTGAGGGCAATTAAATGACAAATTGCATGTAAGCACTTAGTATAATGCCTCAACTATGTACATACTCAATAAGTGGGATTTATTACTATTACTCACAGAATAAAAATTCCCCTGAAAGGGGGGCTATCTAAGTACCAAATTTAATTTAGAGAATGCATTGTGCACACACCCCATGTTTAATTCTTGGCATTATCACTTACTGAGAGCAGAGGTTATAGGAAACATTAAGAATGATGAATCCTTGAGTGCCCCTCCCCCAAAGGTCACAGGCTATTGCAGAGCTCAAGCTGAAGTGAGGAGTGAGGTTGGGCACTCCTTAAAGAGGAACAGATGGGTCAAGCTGTGAGAAACGTTCCCCTTCAATACATTTCAGCAGGAAGTATACTGGATTCAGTGTTAGAGTGAATAAGAAGAGAGAGGAAGAAATGCAGGTGTGATGGTTAATCTTGACTGTCTACCTTGATGGGATTTGGAAACACCTTGGAAACAAACTCGTAGGTGTATCTGTGAGGGGGTTTCTAGAAAAGTGGGTAAAGTATAGCATATGGCCTTATGAGTCTTGATCTAACTCCTGGGCTCTTCTCTTCCTAACCGTGTCACCTCAGTCAAGCTGTATCACCTGCATGAACCTGTTTTCTTTCTTGTAACATTAAAACCCATAAAAGCTACAAGTAAGATAAACTGTATGGAAAGCTTTAGAAAATATTATATTAAATACAGTATTGCAAAATTTGGAAAGGAACACATTAAGAAATATGATGTTTGAGAATGCACACTGAAATGAATATATGGGAAGGTTTATCATTAGTCTTGGAGGGATCTGTGAGGTATTTTCTAGATTGTGCTACTTAAAGTGGGAAGATCCATCACTAGGGTGGGTGGGACCATTATGTGGGCTAGGGTTCCGGACTGAATATAAGAGAGGGAAATGAACAGCAGTAGCAACATTTTCTCTCTCTCTCTCTCTCTCTCTCTCTCTCTCTCTCTCTCTCTCTCTCCTGCTTCCTGACTGACTGAGGACACAATGCAACTGGCCACCTTCTATTCCTGCTGCCATGTCTTCCTAGCTGTGATGAACTCTATCCTTAAGCTGTCAGTCAGAATAAACCCTTCTTTCTTTCCTTAAGTTGCTTAGGTCATGTTTTTTGGACCATCCTCAAGGAAACTAACTAACACAGTAGGTGAAGGGAAAGAGGGAGACAGAACAAGAACTATGGATATGAAATGGATTTTCTGTGATGGGCTCAGAAAACTAAACCTGGGTCTCAGGCCCTTGGAGTGTAGGTTATTGCTGAATCTACTGAGCTTGGATGGATACTCTAGGAAGAATAATACCCATAGTGGCTTAGTAGTTGCCTTGATATGGAATTTCCCCATTGTCTAGAAAGGCTAGAATATAGAGATAGGCTAAGGAACCTTGGAACATGTTTCATGTGAACCAATAAGACCCATGGAGAGACAACAAACAAGCTGAAGGGGAGGCTTGACTATGAAAACAGAAATAGATACAGAACATGAGAAGAAATGTACTTTGCACATCCCTTCCCAGCAGCCACTTCACCCCTAACAGTTTTCTCTGACCTACATTTCTCCTTGGAAACATTTTCTGATTTTGTCTGAGGGTTGAAATTGAAAGTCTTGGACTCTGAAAGCCCAAGAACATTGAGGGTCAGAGAAATAATAGCCAGTGTTTAGTAAGTTCTTACAATGTGCTAGTAACTAAGCGTTACATTCAGTTCCTCCTTAAAATAATCATATGTAGTATGGTAGAGGTCCAGTTTTCATCCCCATTATTTTTCATATATGAAATGGAGCAGAGATTGTCTAAGAACAGAGAGATTAACTTTATGAGGGGGTTGTTTCCTGTTGGCCCATATGAGGTTGGAGAGTCTAATGGTGCATAAAATATCTGTGGCAACCAAAAGCCAAGAATATAACATATAACATGAGTTCACAATGGCCCCTTATAGGGGACAACATATTGTGAGGTCAGGCATTTAGCTCTTGGATTGTCTAGCTGTGGGACTTTAGGCTGATTTGTCTACTGTGTTTCTATTTTTATCTGCAAAATGGGATTAATGATAGTTCTAAATATCATTAAAAGAGCTTAAAACTATAACACTATGTACATCTTGGCCTGTCTCTCTGATGTAGAATCTTCCATAGTCACATCTGTAAGCTACAGTTCTTGGGGATACTTCAGTAGTGAAGAAGTATGTACCTGGGTTTTCTCTTTGCTAGCCTATGTGGGAAATTGTCCAACAAAAGGTTCTCTTTTGTACATATGAGCTTGAAACCTGAACAAGTCATTTGTATACAGTCACCAATCAACTCACTCATTTATTTATTCCTCATAAATTCTGACAAACCTGGGGTTGGAGAGATGGCTCAGAGGTTAAGAGCACTGGCTGCTCTTCCAGAGGTTCTGAGTTCAATTCTCAGCAACCACATGGTGGCTCAAAACCATGTATAATGAGATCTGGTGCCCTCTTCTGGTGTACATACTTCAATACCAAGCATTGTATACATAATAAATAAATAAATAAAATTTTAAAAAAAATTCTAACAAACCCTTATTAGGCATGAAAGTTCATGTGGGTAGAGTATAGCATATGGCCTTGTGAGTCTTTTTTGTTTTTTTTCTGGCCTTGTGAGTCTTGATCTAACTCCTGGGCTCTTTTCCCTCTAACCATGTCACCTCAGTCAAGTTATATTACCTGTATGAACCTGTTTTTGTTTTTTCTTGTAACATTAAACACCACAAAGGTTGCAGGTAAGCAAACTATATGGAAAGCTTTAGAAATTATTATATAAATACAAGTATTGCTAAATTTGGAAAGGAATACATTAAGATCCATGAGGTTTGAGAATATATGCTGAAATGAACAATGACCTTTAGTAGAGTGTGCTAAGTGCCTGGGTGTGAAACATGATGGGAAGATGAACATGGTTTCTAGCTGCCTTTACTTTGGATTACTGGTCTGATTCAGTAGAAGCCATTTCTTCTTCCTCAGTTTCTCCTTGCTCCCCAAAGATATCATCACAAGCTGAACTGTTGATAGAATTAGATAGACACCCCCAGCCCTTTATAAATAAGAGGGTTATAAACTTCTCAACACTATAAATAAGGTCTCACATAGACTGCTCAGCACCTTTGTGAAGGAAACAAAAAGTACTTCCTAAATGAATCTCATCTTTTCAAAACAACAGAGGAGGAAAAATGACCCTTTCAATAGACTTGCCCACTTCCTTAGAGGGTAAAGAGAGAAGAAGAGAGCGGTAACTAAGACCTACTACCAAGGGCTGGTCAGACCAACCATAGATGACTTATTAGTGCATCCAGCTTTCTTGAACCACCATTGAAACCCCGCCAGATTTCTGTTGACTCTTTCCTTCCCCAGAGATATAACTGTCCCAGCTAAGGCGAGATATTTCCCCTGCAGAGCTAGGTGTCTTGGGTTCTCTTTCTTCTATGCAGAACTAAATGACATATAGCCTTGGACAAGATAGACACTGTGGGGTCTCCCATCCTTTCCAGAGGGTCATCAGAAATCACCACTCTGTACAGCCTAGTCTGGTGATGCTCAGTGTGCCCAGTACAGTGCATGGCATGTAAGCAGTGCCTGAGAACTGTTCCCATCATCCACCCACTAGACTTTGTACTATTTTCCTATCATAGGTTTTTTTGGAGGCATGAGGAAGAAGCACTAGGCACCCCAAAGCATTTCTCATTTAACTCCTTTGGAATTATAAAAGTCCCGATAAGACCATGGAAACTCCACTGAGATGCTTACCACAGGGCTTCAAGCTTTAAAATTGAGATAGTTCTCAAAACTGGCATAACTCACCTTGCTGCAAGGTAGAATTGGTGACCATCTGCTGAGGTGGAGAGGTCAGGGTGATTCAATTACTGCCCTGCACTACCCCTCCCCCAACCATGTCACAGATGCCTGTGATGTCTGGAGTCCCTTTATGGACGAGCAAGCCTTTACAAGACTAAGAATGTGATTATAAAAAAGAGAGGCATAGCAATTATTTAAATTCATCCTATAGTATGACTGATTGACATGATAGATTCCTTTTGAGTAAATTCTAGTAGGTAAGAAGAAAGGAACATAAAGACACTGACATCTGAAGAGAATAAAGGGTGACAGACTGATACATAGGCTCAATTAAGGAGGTAGAGAGACCCCAGAGACCAACCAACACAGCCTCCACAACCACGACAGGCCATTTTCCCAGTCATAGCACTGAGATGTTTTAATCTACTGGCAAGGTCATTATTGGAATTGCGTCAGACGCCGTGGTTCAGGCTCTGGCTCTGAGGACAGAGCCTTCCCATTTCTGGATCTGCAGCAGAGAAACCAGACAGCTCTTACTTTCTTTCCTGTTTGGTCTGAGGCTGGACCACCCTCTTTTCACTAGGAGATGCCATGATCCACAGCTCCCAGATTCGCAGAGCTTGCTGTTTTCTAGACGGGACTCACTCACCTGTGGTCGCTTCCACTCCAATTTTGAAAGGTGTTTTCCCTTGAGCAGCTTCTGGCCTATGGAAGATGCCTCGGCAGGGAAAGTATCGTCTATAAACAGCTGACCCCTGCTTAGGCAACGATCTCTTAAGGACCTAAAGTCCTGATTCTTGAACTTGACCACGGAGATCTCTGGTAGAGGCTCTGCATTATGTGCCATGATTATCTCTAAATAAGATGTCTGAAGTCCTTTCTCTCTGGTGAGAAAAAGGAAAATGATTAGCACCAGAACATTTGATTCCCCTCTCCCCCTTTTTATAAGATTTGAGACTCTGATCTCTGCTGCCCCTGCCGTAGAGCCCTTGGGTGGGCAAGTCTCAACTGAAATTTGACATCCCTAACTTCTGTTCATGTTCAGCTTGGTGTACTGAATTAGCTTCTCAGTGTGTTCTCATGTGCACCAGAGACTCTGAGGGTATTTGTCCATTTAATCAACATTTATTGAGCACTGACCTTGTGCCATGCCCTCTGCTGAACGTTGGCAATCCAAAGATAAATACATAGTGATCTTTATCCCCTAGGGTCTCATTACCAAGTGAGAAAGATGGATTAGACATTTCAGCAACCAGCTATCCTTCAACAGACACTACTCTACAAATGTATACCAAGTCTGGGGCCATAAGAAGGAGGCACTACGACCCTCTTGACAGCCTGGGAGGACATTTCCATAGGTGGTGACATTTGAATCAGGCCTTGAAGGAAGAAGAATTTACCAGACGAGGAAATGGTGGGTAATTTTTTTAAAGTGTCTGTAGCTGCCCTGAGTAGCAAGCACGTAGAGGCCCTGGAAACTGGCCTGTGACCGTCATAGGGTGTGGGTGAATAGGAAGTGACTTGGAGGGTTTAATGAGGTTTAATTGGGGCAGGAATAGTTAAATATTGAGGAAAAATAACTAAAAAGGCAAAATCAAATTAAGATTTTTTTCAGTTGTTTTTGTTTTGTTTGTTTTGGGTTTTGACAATTACCTATAAGTGTTTGTGTGTGTGTGTGTGTGTGTGTGTGTGTGTGTGTGTGTGTGTGTTTTGTGGGAGGGGCATGGCATACAGGATATGTCCTGATCATATCTGTAGATAGGATGCTGATTCTGGAATAAGTAGATGGCCAGATAAGAATGCATGCCGAATGGAGGAGGTTGAAGGCTGAGGCATGTGCCCTCAGGAGACATAGTGGTGGAGTGTTAGAGGTGAAGACGGTAGACAAGTCCCAGGCTTGTTTTATAGGTAGAACCTGTAAGATTAGATGATGAAATTTAACAAGGGGGAGAGGGGAGGTAGTATGGTGAATGGTCACATAGGTTTTAAAGCTGGCAGTATACTTTACCACCTACCTCCTGGGTCTATAATACTGAGATAGCGTCCATGTCTATGAACCAATCTTTCTACCTTATGGGTTGATTGTAACAAACTTAAAGGGTTTGTGATGTTATTGAATAAGATTTGACCCAACCAAGAAGCTGATATATAGTAGGAGTTCATTATGTGCAGTGTCTAAGTTCCTTAAAATGTTGTCAATAAAGGTTTAGGATTCTTGTCCAGGAAGCCATACAGGTGTAACTGAGGCAATCCCACAACATATACTTCCCATCCTCCTGTGACGCTAGCCTGGACCATGGTCATAAATTCACCTTATTAGTGAGACATGAAGACCCTTTGCAAGTCTTACAGCCCTGCTATTGAAGCTTCTTTGCCCAAGATCTACTTAGGTGGCATGCAAGATCCCAATGTCCATGTTTATTACCCGCTCTACCTCATGGTGAAGAAATGAAGTGAGAAAGAATGAGAGAGCGTGGGGAGCTAACTTATAAGGGAAGAACACAAACTGACAGCCAAGATTTGTGAATCCTAGAAAAACATATGCAAACTTAAAATAACTTTGCAATTATCTGGCAGTTACTTGGTAGTGGTATGTGGCAAATTACTGAGATAGCACAAATTCACAGGCAGAATATCACCAGATAAGTGTCATTGTGTGAGCACATTCGGAGGGAAATTGCACTTATAATTTTCTCCCAAATAAGATATGAATACTTTACAATGGCATTATTAGACTGAGCCCTATAAAACTAGCTTTGTTATGGATCAAAAGTAGTTAAATATAGTCAGATCCATATAGTTTAACCTAAGGCAAAATAATGGCTAAACATAGGCAATTTGATTTGTTTTTGCCTAGTATGATATATATATTTATTCAATTTAATTTCTGAAAATAAAAACCAGACCAAAATACTCTGTATGCCTCACCATCTGCATTGGGGTTATACAGAGAACCCTCGACAAATTAAATAATAGTGACAGAGCTAAAATGACAGCAAGCTATCATTCAAGAGCAGAAACACAGTGATAGAAATTGCTTGTCAATTCACAACAATAGCAATGACACCTGGCAATGAAGAGTTAGGAAATTGTGGGTTTACCAACCCTGTACGTGCTCAGGGACCTGGAAACCAACACACATCACCTAGCTTCCTTCCTCTCCCTCAAATATTGAATTGGAGTATGTGAAGATCTCCAGCAATGACCTACCTTTAGCTTATGAAAACCACACTGTAGTTACCCTTAATAACACGGTTATGGGACTGTTAGTAAGGAGCTCATAATTGCATGTAAAAATTAAAGGTTAAAGGATTTAGTTTCATTTCTCTGTCAGAATCATTCAAAGGTCTTTCAAGTGGGGGATGAGTGCCTGGCTCACCCTAGAGAGCCCCCCATTGCCCACTATCTGGTAGTGAGTTAGCCAGACTTTGGGCATGGCCATTTAAGAGTCTCTGTCCTGATTTGTAAAATGGAGATAAATTTACATACATATAGAGTTATTCTGAGACTCAGAAAAAACTATGCTCGTAGAATGTATAACACCATAAATGGTAAATTTAGAAAGCAAAGTATTCAATGGGTAATCACTATTAGTACAATGACCATTATCATTTGATTATGAATGGGTTATGTAGTGGACTGACATCTTCTAAATAGAGGGACTTCTTAGACAAGGAACACCTCAAGGGCAAGCTAGGGTCACATGGGCCTGAAGGATATGAGTAGGAGGGTGATCATAACTTTCCTGCAATTTGCTCATTCACTGGGCTGTCTAGTGTTACAGTGGTAGATGGATGTTTACTGCTAGAGGAGGTAGGACACTCTGGGGAAAAATCTTTTTCTTTTTTTAAATCCTGTTTATTTAAAAATATTTTTATTAATTCTTGAGAGTTACATACACTATATTTTGATCACATTTACCTCCTATCTTCTTCCAGATCCACCTCTATTTCCCTACTCACTCAATTTCCTGCCTTTGTTTTCTTTTCTTTTCTTTTCAAACACACTGAGTCCAATTTGTGCATGCCAAGCCCACTTGGGTGAGGGCCATCTCTTGCAGCATGGTTGACTGACCAGGGGTTGCATCCTTAATAAAAACTGACTCTCCCTCCAACAGCAGCTATCAATTGTCAACAGCTCCTCAGTCAGGGTAAGAGTTCACATCCACCTCTGGGGGGGAAATCTTGATGGGAAAAAGAAAAGACAGACAGAGAGCTTCATTCAGCTAACAGAGGGACATGCTTGTGTACACACACCCATGCAACACACATGCTTCACACCTACCATGTTTCCCGCTTTTCGAATTGCTCATATGTAAAACTTGACAGTATGTCACTATTAAACATCCCAGAAAGGACCAATCTGTTTTCCTACTTGTCTCTTTGGGGGGGAGCTTTGGGGTTCTTTCCTTTCTTCTCTCTCCTACTTGCCTCACGTTGTAAGAAGAACAAAAAGAAGACTCAACGGTATGATAGACAAAGAGAAAAGGAAAGAGATGAAAGCCCTTTCTGATGTCAGGCTGCTGGGACTCTCTCGGGGTACAGCGAGGAAAATGGCATACGAAAGGTAAAACAATGGCAGAATGAATAGAAACCGAGAGATGGGGTGACTTCAGGAAGGTGGGAGGGGCATGGAGCCTCCCCTTCTGCTGACCTTAACATCTATGAATCAGGCTGAGGCCGGCCTTCTCTACACTCTGCTGCTGAGGAGAGACTGTTTTAGTCAGCTTGGGGTGCATAACAAAATGTCATGGGCTGGGCCCACCAGCAACTGATTTTATTGTCTTGATTCCATCTGTAGGCTAGAAATGGGGCCCAGTTCTGGGTTCTTGCTTCCTTTTCATACAAGGTCACAGTCTTTTGTAATAAGGCCTGTACTCTTAACATAAACTACTTCCTTATGATTTCACCTCCAGACACAGTCATACTAAGGGCTAGGTTTCCTTCATATCAGTCTGGCTAGGGATTGGGGGACTCTCATCAGTCTACAGCAGTGCCTAACTAACTCCAGTTCGATGTAAAAACTCTCCAGGCACTGATTACATATTGTAAGAAGTTTGCAGATCCAAGGGAACTGGGAAATATTAATTAGGTCCTTGGGGTAAAGGGATGGAGATAGCAGTGGGCATGAGGAAGATTGGCCCAGCGGCACCTAACACAGAACTGAGTGTACAAATATTTGGATGAATGGAAAGATGGTAAGGCTTCTTTAATGGAATAGATACTTGTTGACACGTGTAACAATATAGATACCTCTCAAAAATCATTACACTGAGTGAAGTACACAAGCCAAAAAGAGCACATGCTGTATGATTACATTTAACTAATCTAATTGTGACAGAAAGTGTTCAGGGGTTACCATAAATGGAGGGGTAAGAGTGAATGCATTAGAACTTTTGAGGGTGATGCTGGTATTCATCTTGAGTGTGGTGAGGATGTCACAAGTGTAGACACTTTCTGATTCTATCAACACTTGTACTTTAAATATGTACAGTTATATGTTAGCTATACCTAAAGTGCTTAAAATTAGGTGCTATACAAAGCTTATATAATCTTCATCCACTTACTTTCTTAATCCCACTAGTGAACAAGGAATTGTGCTTCATTTTCCTTCCCTGTTATCATGTTATCCTACAATTTATGCTGCCATCTCCCCATTGATATTGGAAGTTCTTCTCTTTGCTTTAATGAGACATTATGCTATAAATATGTTTGGGCATAACATAAATATGTTTGTCCTAAGTGTCTCCAGGTTGGATCTCTCAGAGTGGAAGATCTGAATGTAGAATATGCCTATGTGCAGCGTAAATCAGCTACATTATTTTCCAAGGAAGAGGCTTCATTACTGTATCCTCAGTGATTCTGGGCATTGGCAAGCCTCTCATTAGTATCTGTCTAGTGTGAGCAAATAGCAGCTCCTTGTGGTCTTAATTTGTTTCCCTGATTAGTGGTAAGATTGAGTACTTTTCAATATATTTCTTCTCCATTCGGGCTCCTGCCCTTGAGAAATGAATATTCATATCTCATGCACATTTATCCACTGGCTTGTCCTTCTCTTATTGATTTCTAGGACTTCTTTATCTTCTTGGATATTCATCTTTGATTGGGTAGATATGTTGAAAGTATCATCAACCAGCTTGTACTTTTATCTTCTTTCACAGTGTCATTTGAAGAACATAACTATCTTCTAATTTACACAAATGAATTAAAATATCAATTTAACTTTTACAAACTGAGCCAAATGTTAACAGTTGTGAGTATCTAAGAAATTGGGTGAGTTTTCTTTCTTTCTTTCTTTCTTTCTTTCTTTCTTTCTTTCTTTCTTTCTTTCTTT
>CAJQZJ010000175.1:663463-678616 GCA_907164525.1 Lophiomys imhausi
TTTCTTTCTTTCTTTCTTTCTTTCTTTCTTTCTTTCTTTCTTTCTTTTTGTAAAGTTGATTAAAATTAACAGTGTAATTTTTCTGGTTTAAGGATTTTTATAACTCTATGGAATCTTTAACAAGTCTGACACAGATAGAAAAAAATTGAAATAGATTCAAGGAACATATTGAGAATTTAGCAAATAATGGTGGAAGAAGAGGGCATGTATGCATGTGCAAGTGTGTGTCTGTGTGTGTGTGAGTACATGTGTGTGTGCGTATGTGTATATGTGTGTGTGCATGTGCCTGTGTATGTATGTGTATTCTTGTTTTCTTACAAAAAAATTTTTTGATAACAATCTCATCTTATTCTGTACATGCGAGGTGGTAACAGCAGATTGTCTTGCTCAGACTGTGCATCCTGCCATACATGGGGAGCACTATGCAATGTGGTACAGTGAGACAGAATGTAGCACAGTAAACAGAATTCATAGTTCACCTGACCCAGAGATGCAGATAAGCGAGTCTGGATTACCTTGGAAGCACTATACTGTAATCTCATCGAATTACTTTCCCTGCCTTGCTCTGTTCAGCACTTTTACTTCAGCTAGTGAATAAAAGTATTGAGATCTAAATAAAGATCTTTTGCAGCTTTTCCCACCACTTTCATTAATGGGGACGAAGGAGAACCACACCCAAAAGCTGACAGAATCAAAGCTCTGGATGGCCTCAGAACTAAGAGGATGGATCGTGGCCCAGGCACTTACAAAGCTGTCTCTGCCTATGAAGGCTAACTGCACATGTTCAAGGTGAGCAGGATCTGTCTTAGGTAGACTTCATTTTGAAAACAGTTTGTGTATCTATCTTCTTGTTTAAAATAGGGCAAAACTATGTTTAGGGTCCGAACAGCCTTAAGGCAATGTTTTTCTCTAGACAGAATGGCTCTCGTCCTGTATATTAAGCTGATCTTGGCCCACTGGGGTGTTGGGTGTGTGGCTTCAGTACTTAGGGGATACATTCCACGTGGCCAATCCTGCTCTGTCTCTGTTGTGTCCAAATAAGATTAGAATTTGGCTAGAGAGGCGAGTCCTGCACTGGCAGGAAGGCTTTTCGGCATGTCATTAGTTACACCCACCTGGAGCAGGGGTGACTTTATTGAATTTGTACAAACAAGTCATACAAACTGGAGGCAGTCCAGCCAAGCAGGCAAGAAGCCTAGAGGCCATGATCAGTATCTAAATAAGTTTCCTGGGAGAAAGGGCACAGAAATGCTATTGTCCCCAGGCCCTGCATCCCAGTTCCCGAGCCTTCCAGACCACTTCTGTTCTGGGAAAGCAGGAGGCTGACCATCTCTGGTTAACCCTGAACAGCTACTGGCCTCTCTGCTGTGAGACAGACATCGTTGGACTACTCTGGCCCTATCATGTAAGCCAGTCTAATAAGCCTGATTTTAATACATTTATTCTCTTGGTTCTGTTACCCCAGAGAACCCTGACTAATACACCGTCACATGCAACACAGGAATCACGAGTTACATGTGGCCCTTGAGCTCTTAGTATAAGCCCAGTGACTGACTTAATTTGATTCCATTTCATTTCATTTACATTTAAATTGCATTGAACTGTACCCATCTACATGCAACTAGTGGCTGTCTTATTGGACAACACCAAGGAAAAGAGCTGCAGATGACATGAGATGCCATGGGACAAGGAAGAACATGACAGAATTTCAGCGGGACTCATCAAGCAGAGGAGGACAGCTGCAAAAGGATACAGAAGAATCTTTGCAGCCCGCAGATCTCTTTCAACTCTGGCCTGCTGGGCCCTCTCCACTCAATTACTTTTCTCCGGCATCCAATTTTCCTACCACCACCTCACTCAGTCACTTTCTGCCAACGACGAGCCCAGGAAAGATGTTCCCTCAGGCCTCCCAGTGACAGGTGCCTGGGCTGTCCTGGTGTTCCAGGAAGTACTTGGGATATTCTAGTCACAAAGGGTGAGTTCATTTGCGTATTTTTTTTCAAGTCCGCTAAGAAACAGGAAGCAGGGTTCAATTGCTGCTCGCTCAGGAGTGATGCGCGGGGCCTGCTCCTGGCTGGTGCTTTTCAGAACAATGGAAATAAATCTGATGTAATGTAGCAGAACACGACAAGGGACGGCTTTCCCCTTAACAAATACTCATTTGAAATGGTGCCCAAACCCTGCAAGAGGAGCGATCTATTTCCCACAACAGTGTTACAGCAAAACCCATTACTAATTCCACAAGTCAAATTAAAACTAACAGAGCTTGAAGGCTGGGGCTGACACTCTCTCTGCTGACAAGGAACAAGGAAGGGTGGGGGAAGGGGCCGCTCACTCTCAGATGTATGTGTTTAATTACACTGTTTAACACATGGAGAATAATTTAGTCACCCGAGTGAAGAAAATAAGGCACTTAACTGCTCTCTGGTGGGAAAACACCCTGTGCAAACCCACTTTTAGCTATATGCCACCTTGACATACCTCAGAGCTTTAGGGAGAGGAAAAAAGGGAGGGAGGGAGGTGAGGAAGAAAAGAGAGATGCCAGTCAGACAGAGCAAAGGAGAGGGGGGAAAGGGGGGAAAAAGATGGGAGAGAGCAAGGAGGGGAAGAAGGGAGAAAGAGAGAAAATGCAAAGGCAAGTGGAGAGAAGCAGCAAGGGAAGCAGGAAGAGAGAGGCCATTGTACATGGGCTTATCTGCCATTAGTGGAAGGCACAGAACTGATCTCTCAAGGAGAGCTTGAAGGAGATGGTACCAGTGAGAGAATGAACACTGACAGATCTTGAAGGTAGAATGAAACTCCCAGGTGAGTGTTGACCCTGAATTGTGTTCATGCCTCAGACACCCCAGGGAGTTACCAGCCCTTCATAACCTAAAAGCCATAGGTGGGAGTTAGGTCTCCCAGAAAGGCAGATCTCAGAGGAAGACTCTTGTCGTTTCTTTTCCTGTTGCAGGGTAAATACTTTGACAAAAGGAACATGACAGAGAAGGGGGCTGTTTTAACTCATTGTCTATCACAGGGTGGAACTCAAGGCAGCAGGAGACTTTCAGTAGTGAATTACATCACAGCCACCATTGGGGAATAAAGGGGTACATGCATGTGCTCAGTTCACTTTCTTCATTTTCATGCAGGGCAGGGTTACCTTGCTAGGGAATGGTGCCACCCACAGTTAAAATAGCCCCTCCCACATCAATTTATGTGGTCAAGATAACCCCTTACACGTATGCCCAGCATCTTATCTCTTAGTTCATTACAGATCCCATCAAGCTGACAAACAAGATCTATCATTATAAAGGTTATACTGGGTTCTGTTGCAGAAGAGGAAAGTGAGGTTCAAAGTCAAGCAGGAGAAACTGGACAAAGCTTGTGGGCTTCTCCACTACCCGTGGCCTCAAGGCTGTAAATCTGACCTGCAAGTAACCCATGGTGCCTGTCTGCTTCATCAGGATTGAAAGGGTTGGGAGTAAGCGAGTGTCTTCCATCCTCTACAATAATCTCTAACTCACCAGCTGGCCACAGGAGTGGGAGACATGAAAGAAACCATGCTCCATGTTTGGATTTAGAAGCAGTGAAGCATCTCAGCTTTGCAGCATGTTCCAAAGAAGTGAGTGCTCAGAACAGAACTAGCCATTGCCTGCCCGTGACTGGGTTTAGCCACAGTGTTGGCTGCCAAGGAGACTGGCAACTTGGCATGAGAACACAGAGTATGGAAGATACCTTCTGTGGGTCAGCAGACATGGCAGCCACACACCCCTTTTTCCCACTGCTCTGGCACAGGATTCCAGCCTCCCAGGATCCCAGGCCCCCAGCCTCATTGCCTCCCTTCCTCCTGTCCTTCCAGCCTCTCAGCTTCAAGGAGCTCATAGGTACTGAGATGGTGGGAACATCTCAGGAAATTCCAGGTGGCAGAGAGAACAGAAAAGCTCTATGTATCTCCTCTCACCTCAGGTACCGCATCATCTCCTCTAGACTCAGTTTCTCCCTTTGGAAGACTAAGCAAATTGGACTTTCTCTTCTAACTTTCCTTTTTCCCCCTTTAAATGTATGCTCTGTATTTCTGGTGCTAGGAATATGTTGGACTCTTATGCACCCTAAGTATTATTGGACAGTAAGCTTGAGTTCCTTTTTACTATGTTTAAGTAAGTTTGTGCCCTAACTCCTACAAAAAAGGGAAATTTATCTTGGTGTCACTCCTCTCTCCAAAGGTCTTTGATGGATATCATTCTATTAGGAGAGATACCTAGAAAGCTCTTGGGTAAACTGCTAGCTGTATTCTACCAACATTGTAGAATATTCTTTCTGGATTCTACAGCTGGATACATTCCAGAGATACTGTATAGAATTTGCTATGTTTCTAGATTTCTGGAAATAGATTGTTTTTTTTTCATCTATGAAGAAGGCTTGTGCTTCACACTAGACCTTAGCTAATTCAAATTTTCTCTTAAGCACATCAAGAAGACTTGGGAAGCTGGTGCTGATCATGTGCTAAGATGACATACTGGATCATAATGAGCTTCTGTTTTAGAACAAATTCCCCAGGAAGGATCTATTCCCACCCATCCCAACCCCCATTAAAGGGTAAATCAGACAACACCAGGTTCAGAATCTTTCTTCCCTTTCCTTCATTTAATTTTTTTTTTCTATAGAAGTTAAGATCATATTTAGACAATCCATTTATTCTTAAAAGATCACCTTTTGGCCTTTCTTCCTAGTCTTTCATTGACATGAAACAAAGAGAAAATAGATGAGAGAGGTAGACAAAGGCAGACAGAACACATCGAGCAAAAGAATAGCACAGAGACCCAGACAGAAAAGGTCCAGAGACAGAAAGTCAGAGACACCACTCAGCAGGAACTGGGACTATGGAGAAGAGACCTAAGAGAGGGATGCAGTGACAAGATGCAGGGAGGGACAGTCTGTCTGGGGAGGGCACTCTCCTGCATTCTCATGGCCTATGGTGCTGAAGCTGTTCAATGCAAGGATACCCCCATCTCTTCACAGTGAGCACTCAAGTATAGACCAGAAAACAGACAAATTGGCTATGACCTCCCCCACATGGAACTCTTGAAGGATACTCCCCAGCCCTCTATCTACGCTTCTGACTTCAATCGGGGAGGAGAAAGGTCAGTGAAGTTAGAAGGTGTGAACTTCTTCCCATTTGGCTTGACATACCAACTTGTGGCCTGGCTGTTTTGGGCATTTGAGGCCAGTATTAGTATCACAAGTGTGTGACTGAGCCATGGACTGAGGAAACCCAACCCAACTCTGACTCTATCAGTGGCCCCTCCCAACACAATGTGGGAGTGGCGGGAAGAAGAAGCAGTATCAACAGCCAAGGGGCACTTTGACTTAGGGGACAATTCTCTTTTCCTGAGAAGCAGTCTGGGACACTTAATGATGGACCCAGGTTCTAAGCCACATTTCCAAGTAGATAAGGTCATACCTCTGAGGTCAGGGACTGGGTGTGAACCAATGGGAGGACTAAAGTCTTCAGAAAGCAAAACTTTTATATTAAGCATGTCAAAGAGCAGTATGAAAAAGAGCAGACTTAGAACATGAGCCTATGTATATAAATATGCTACTGTTTTAATGATGGAGGGAGGCAGAGACAAGCAAGCTTGGAAGGGTGGCCAAGCCTCCAAAGCATTTACACTCTCCAGCCCTTAGATTTCCAAGTGGCCCAGATCATTTGCAAGAACGACTATGGGTAAGAAGGAAAGACAGTAATAGAAAGAAAGGAATGGTTTAAGAACCCACTGGTAAGGAAGTGGGGGCAGGTATGGACAGGACAGGCTCCATGAAGATGGATAGGCATTGGCTCCTCTCCCTGAGAAAAGGTAGGATGCTGCCATGGCCTCTCCTGTTCCCTGAACCACCTTTCAAAACAACTGAGATTGTAGGGAGCCCCTGGGGGCCCTGTGCCCATTTGGGGAAAGCAACCTCACTGAGTGGGTAGATAGGGTTCATGCACACATCCAAAGGAGACACAGGTACTAGAACAGGGCTAGGCCCGAGATGGTCCATATGCCTAGCAATCCACCAGAACATCTGAGATCAGTTGATTCAGGAACCTCTGATCTATTCCCCCAAGAGACTGAACTGTCAAGTGTTTCAAGGATGCTGGGGATATCAGAACAGAACTTAATACCACAGTTTAGCTAGTTGGCAGATTGTGAATATTGTGAAATTACACAATATTCTTCTAGTATAAGACTCCACCAGATGGGGAGGCAATGGGGCAACCTTACTTTGTACCCTATACCAGCTCTTTAAAAAAAATTGGATCCATTACTGGATATAAGCAATAAATATAGATTTAAACAAATGAAGAAAATTAGACTGTCTCCGAGACTGCAGGAGTTGGATGAATTAGCTCTCAGCTGCTTTTGAACATATCAACTACAGAAGGCTAGAAGGCCCATCACATACCGCACACTCAACTATCTTCGTCATTAAGATGAGGAACAAGGCCCCATTGAACTTACCCAGCTGTTTATTGGGAGTCTCAGCTTTGCAAGGTTGATGAACTTTCTACATACTGCTCAGTTTCTCATTATATTGAAGAATTTATTGGTGTTTTGACTGCATGTATGCCTGTGTAAGGGTGTCAGATCCCCTGGAACAGAAGTTACAGACAGTTGTGAGCTGTTATGTGGGTGCTGGGAATTGAACCTGGGTCCTCTGGAAGAGCAGCCAGTGCTTTTAACTTCTGAGCCATCTCTCCAGCCCATATCACAGAATTTAATGCCAAAAAAATCTATGCAAAAGAAAAAGATAGAACATAGTAAAGTCCCTTGAGAATTTATGGATCAAGGCAGAAGTTCAAGGCCCGTCTACAATTGCCATGATTGGAAGCAATGTTTCTTATGAGCATTCAGTAGAGGAAGTGGTGGTGGGTCCAATGTCTTTCTTCTGGTGTTTTCATAGACTTTATATGCAGATTTGAATCATGACCCTCTAAATAAAGGAAGGACAGTAGGCAGCCTTAGTCCCAATGCTGGCACCAACCGTTTTTACTGAAGAGCTTCCAACTACACCTCTCAGGAGTCATTTATGGTTTTGTCTTAGCTTAGTTTAGTTTCATCCATCTTTTGCAGGTCTTAGTCTCCTTTTCCTTCTTCCTTCCTCCCTCCCTCCCTCCCTCCCTCCCTTCCTTCTTTATTTCTTTCTCTTTCTTTCCTGTGTTTTGTCATTAGTTGATTGCTGTTTTTCACTCTTTGTACTGTTTTAGGCAACACTGTTCAAGAGGCAGAGATGGGGGTGGGCATGTGCTCAGTTGGTAGAGCGTTTGTCTACCATGCACAAAGCTCTACATAAACTTATCATGGTGGTGCTTTCTGTAATCTCAGGACTTCCAGGAGGATTAGATACTCAAGGTCATCTTTAAGCACCTAATAAGAGTCTGAAGCAGCCTGAGCTACAAAAGATTCTGTCTCAAAAGCAAGAGACTGGGGTAGGGGTGGGATGCAGAGTCCTGAGCCGGCAGAGAAGCCATACTCTACTCGGGGTTTCTTATGCTCCCAGGCTCTCTTCTGTCTATTAGTGACTTACTACATGTTCTACCATGTGAAGTTTCAGAGCTTTAGTATACATATCAGCTGACTGCTTCCATATACTCAGGATATGGGCTTGGCCAGCCCATCTGAAACCCTCATGGTTCTTTTTCAGGGGTGAAAGAGGTGACCCCTCAGGTATACTAGTGCATTACATTGTGCCAAGGAAATCCTAATTTGATAATTAGTAAA
This sequence comes from Lophiomys imhausi, assembly GCA_907164525.1. Classification (NCBI taxonomy): domain Eukaryota; kingdom Metazoa; phylum Chordata; class Mammalia; order Rodentia; family Muridae; genus Lophiomys; species Lophiomys imhausi. The sequence continues at coordinate 671,209 of CAJQZJ010000175.1, forward strand.
ATACTAAAATGATTATTTGGTCATTTTTGAATTTTCTCTTTGTCTTGGGTACTTTTAGCCTCAACCACCTTTTGGGAATCTTAATCTCTCTCTCTCTCTCTCTCTCTCTCTCTCTCTCTCTCTCTCTCTCACACACACACACACACACACACACACACACACACACACACACACTCACACACACACACACACACACACACACACGGCTAATTTTTTGTTTGTCTGCTTTTGGTTTTGTTCGGAGACAGATCTTATGTAGCTCAGGCTGGCCTCAATGTCACTATCTCACTGAAGATGGCACATTTTAGGCTTATGCCTCTATGCCTAGTATGAATGTTTATTGCCAACTGTAATGTTGACAGAGGTTATAGACACCTGAGGGATGGGCCTCTGGGGTATATCTATGGGGAATTGTTATTGACTATCTTAATTCAAGTAAGAAGACCCACCCACTGTGGGTGAAACTATTCCCCAGGCAGAGGATCCTAGACTGCACAAGAGTTGAAAAAGTAAGCTGAGTACTAACAGGCACTTATTCATTGTTCTCATCTTTCATTTGTAGACATAATGTGAATCACTGCTTCAAGTTCCTGCTGTCACGACTTCTTCCACAGTGATGGACTGTAACCTTGAACTGTGATCTGAAATAATTTCTTTCCCACATTAAATAGCCTTTGTTAGAGTATTTTCTCACAGCAACAAAAAGAAACTAAGACCCTCAGCCTCTTGGTTTCCTTTCCTACCCAGACAAGGAAGCACCTCTGCCAACTGCCTCAGGACTCAATGATGAGATATCAACCCTCCAAGATTAGATTTGGGGTTCTCTGTGTGGGGCAAGGAACCAGATAACACAGCCAGGTATGCAGGAGAGTGAGTTCATCTGAGCAAGGAACTCGAGGAGCCAAAATGTGCATTGCTTCTCCTCTTGTCTCTATGCAAGGAAAGGCAGGATTACAGCCAGTTTAGTAATAAGTATCTGGACCATGTCTTTCTGCAGGGGGAGGCCAGATAGACAGCTTTCTGTTGTTTCCCCACCAATTGTTTCTATTGTTCCCAAACAATTGTTCCTATTGTTTCTCTGCCTTCACCCTTGTTGCCCTTGGATGGTGGCTCCCAATATGTTAGGACTGCTATGCTTTGCCAGTAGCCATTTAACAGGGAGCCCAAGATAAAGTATTATCACTTATAAGGGCCCAACTTTCTTGAGCAATTACCACACTCCTTACACTGCTAAGTCCTTTGTACTGACAACCTCATTTATTCTTTCAATCTTGAGAGGAAGGGACTGTGGCTACTACATCTTAGTGAAGAGGAAACTGGGACACTTTCAGCAGATAAGGCAGTAAAAGACACAGAGTTTGCCCTCAATGCCAATGAGGACGTTATTTCACTGTGCATTTCCTCGCAGTACATCCTCTTCTATGGTTGTTTGTTGAAGAGGATCACTAAACAAAATCAAGGAACCAGGGAGCAAAACAAGATGTGACAGAACTCTGGTTCTATCATTTGCATTTAGTAAGAGCTTAAAAGTCACTTTCTCCATCTACAAATTGGGAATAATGAACTCATGCCATTTATAACACTTACCCATTACACAAGCAGCACATCACTGTATCTCATTACTTCACACAGCAAGAAACAAGACCCCGTATCAATACCATGCCTCCCCTCCGCACAGAAAGCAGCAGGGTCAAGCGGTGTACACAGTAGGGAAATTCAAGAGAGTATGCTGACTGAAGATCCAGTCAGTGCCTTTTGGAGGTAAACAGAGGTCTCTCTGTCATTTGTGATCTCATCTAAGCATAAAGGGAAATCTGCCTTTGTTCTAATCTGGGAAGCTTCGGGTTGACCTAACCAGCTGGAAGTGTCTCCCTGACCAACAGCGTCACATTTCAAAGACAAGATAACTTCAGCAGCCACAGAGGCACTCATGTGACTATGACAGCAGGGGGCTCTGGAGGCTACCTGAACCTCTGCAGTGGTAATGACCTGCATTTTGTGTTGAGCTCAAATTATTTTTTTCAACTTCATTCCTATAGCTATGACACCAGATTATTAGGAAACAGTGTCTGGGCTCCATGTTTTCCTTTAATGAATATATATATATATTGAATACCTACTCTGCCAGAGCTATACATCAGTGGACACAGAAGTTAAAACTGGGGTAGGCATTTTGCTCAGCCAGTAAAGTACTTGCCACAAAAGCATGAGGAACCAACAGTGATTCTTGGCACCTATATAGAAAGTTGGGTATGGTGGCACACACTTACCCCAGCAGAGACTATAAAGAGCAGGGACAGGCAGGTCCCTGGGACTCACTGGCCAGTTGGTCTAGCAGAAGCATTGAGCCTTGGGTCCCAGTGACCCTGATTCACAAAACATAGTAGGTGACTCCTGAAGCAGTATCCAAGGTTGGTCCTTGGCCTCTGTATATATATACAAACACACACACACAGACACACACACACACACAGTCATCACACATATGCACACATGTGCATGCATGTACAAGCATGCACTCACACATTTATATACATAATAAATAAGTAATTAAATAAGATAGACAATGTCTGAGAAATGAACCAAGGTTGACCTTTGAACTTCACACACACATAAGCACATATATACATTTATACATGCATAGACACGACAGAAAGAAACATTAAAAAAAAGAAGAAGAAGTCATGATTCCTGTCATCTGAGTGTTCTTATGGTCAACATGACCATATGACTTCAAGGTTGTGACTCTCAGTCAATAGGAAGCAGAAGTGACCAAGGGAATAAAACCCTTGCTCTTCATGAACTGGGGTAAATTGTGACAAGCTATAAAATTCAACTTTATTTGTCCCTAATATTTCTTAAAAATTGCAAATAGATTTTTAATGCAATATATTCTGGCCACGATTTCTCCTCCTCCTGACCCTTCCAAGCAACTATCTCCTAGGACCTGGTGCATAGGAAAGGCTTGGTTTTCAGAGCCCCCGCATCCTGCATCATAGCCCTGGGGCCAGACCCAGAACCAGTATCATGAGGAAGGTTTCTGGGAAGCACGTAGGCTCACTGATGGCAGGTCCAGAGCCCTAGAGATCACTGCTTGCACCTCACCTGTGTCCTTTGCAGGTACATCCAATAGAGTGGCACTGTGGGCAGTGTTCCTGCAGGAAGCCCACTGGGATGAGATAGTCATACAGGCTGAGCAGCAGCAGTCTTGAGGGTTGGAGTGTGGCAGAGGGGACAGTGGAGGAGAGTACTGTTCCTTTGGAGGAAATACAAGGGAACTGGCAGTGCCCGGTTCTGCTTGCTTTTCCCTCTCAGCTGTTTCCTTATATGAGTACAGTGGGCACTGCAGCCGCACCTTAGTTAAACAATAATCCCAGCCTTGGCCCTAGGCGCGCGCGCACACACACACACACACACACACACACACACACAGGTGATTGGCTTTCAACAGTGAGTTCTCCCAGACCTCCCCCACCCCCCACCCTGATTCCATCCCTACCTGATCCCGCCTCCTTTCTGACACACTGGCTGTGGATTTCTCGCCTCCCTTATTTGGATTTTCATTGTTGTCAGGTATCTCATGGCTTCATCTTTACTTTGTTTCTGGCACTTGGTGATTTTACAAAACCAGGGAAGCAGCTGTCCTTCATGCTTCATCCTCATCCTGAAAACTTAAGTACCTTGTCTTCCCCACCAGGAGTGGTCACTCAGAGCAAGCCGTATCTCATGTTCCTTTAGCTGAGGAACACATTTTCTTCTTACGAATAAATTTCAGAATAAATTAACCCCTGGGCATGGTGGGACCTACAAATGGACTCTGCATCATCTCTGCTTAATGGAGTGTGGGAAAATAGATGGGGCCTGAGAAGCCCATGGCTCCTAGTCACAGAACCCTGATGCCACAGTTCAGCCTGGGTTATAGCAGGTAATGGAAAAGTGGGCAAAGAGGGACAAATGTGGAAATCCCCAGAAAAATCCCCAGAAATTAACACGAACGTTTGTTACTAAACTGGGAGAGGTAGGAAGAAAGGAGATTGGGAACAAGGAAGGATTTGACCACTAAGTTGGAAGGGAAGTTGCTGGCTTGACTTAAAGTGGGTGTTCAGCTCATCCCTTCAGGTTCTAACACTGAGATCTAGGTAAGCCCCTCCCACTAAGTCTTAGTTTACAAGTCTGTGAAATGAGTCTTGTTAGTTCACTAGGACACAATCTATTAGAACTTTCACTCTAGACACTTCTATAACTATGAATATACATAAATAGGCATGTTGGTGATGCATGCCCCAAATAATTTTTATTGACTGAATGTGCAGTAAAAAAATATTTGAAAGGCATCATATCAGAAAAAAAATGTAGTGAGAAAATGTTTTAGAAAGCCCCACCCACATGATCCTATATTAAGATAGCTCCTCTAGGAAAATAATTGGGCTTTTTCTGGCTTACTGATGATGGCTTTGTGTTCTCTCATCTCGTGACATATCTTTACTCCTAAAAGCAAGATTCCTTGTCCCTACAGTAGTCACTGGAGGACTGAGTTCAAAGAGAAATGTCTCCTGATGGAGTGTTTGATGCCACCCTTTTGTTGATAGCTGGGCTGTAAGAATAGACAATGGCAGAGATGAAGGGGCTGTTTGCTCAATGGCTTCCTGGCTCTTTGTATTCTCCCTCCCTTGCCTGGATGCGGCCAGCTCTCAGTGGTCTGTGCTTCTAGTGGATTCTGTTCTGAAACTATAAAGCAGATGACACTTCACCATAAAACCTTAACTGGACTCCCGGCTCAGAAAGAATGTGCCAGGCTCCTTCCTTCATACCTGCTAGGAAATGCAGCCCATTGGTCCCTAAAAAGGAAGCATGACAGCTACCCCTTTCCTGTGTATGGTAGCAGCTGTGTCATGGAGGCCTCCAGAAGCACTTCCCACCACTGTCATAATTTGTGGGTAACAGCCACACAGATCCTGTTTCCCCAGATCCTAGATGAAGAAGCTATGTTTTCTACATCCCAAGGCAATACCCACTATCTTCCTGCAGTGGATTGGCTGTCCTTGCCATGGGCGCTCCCACACCTATGCTTGTGACATCTCTTGCTCCTTGACCTGTAGAAGAAACAGAGGACAGTCTTTTCTAGTATTTGGAGCCAGGAGAAAATCAGAGGCAGACTGGGCTTCAGAGCTGCACTCTGTACTTGGCGCATGCTCAGAGTCCTTAGGTCAGCCTACCTCCCCAAGGAAAGACTCGTTTCCTGAAAGCCTCCTTACAGATGCAAATGGCCCAGCCTCCAGCTGGGTCTTAAGCTTAGGCTTGTTGTGTCCTGAGGCACAGCCTTCCCTAGCTCCCTCCTCTGGCTTCTCCTTATCTTCCTCCTCTAGCCCTGTGTTGGACTTTCCCACTCGGTCCCTCTATCTTCCTTTCACAGACCGCTGGTCCCTACACTACCCTCCAGCCCATTTTCCACATGACACTTTTATTAATTCTCCAGACGTTTCACATCATTCACCTCTATTCTAATCCTGTCCTCGTCCTTCCATGTCGACTCCTCCATGTGACCCCCCCCCCCTAAAAAAAGGCGTGAAAAACAACAGTAACAACAAAACAAGTCCACTTTGTGTTATCTATACACCCAGTGGAGCAGAGTCAAACTCTCAGTGGCCTCCCCCTTAAATAGGACTGAGTCTTTCCCCTCCCTCACCTCCTCCGGAAACCATCAATTGTGGAGAGCTGCACTTCAGCATCTCTGCTACACTTTTTAAGAGTTCTCTTCTGTGGCTCCCAGGCTGGACTGCTACTTTTTGGGGGTGGGGTGGGGTGGGGTGAGGTGGGTTCAGGGGTTGTGACAGATGCCTTCCGTGTCCTTCCCTCTCAACTGTGTGCCTACAGTCATCGATAGCACACAAAAGTAGCTTCCTTGCTCTTCACAGTCAGTGTGAACGTAGTAGATCATGGGCCTCCACACGGTTTCTGGCAACAGCACAGACCACAGACCTCCACATGGCCTTCCATGGTAACATGGACCACGGCCATCAACGCAGACCTTGGCTGCAATGGGGCCTCAGGACATACGTGACTGACAGCCATGGGGCAGCCACACAGCTTGGTATGAGTGCTGTGGTAGACATAGAGAGACCTTTAATAAGGTCCCCAAACAGGAAGGTTGCTTGAGTGAGGAGTCATGGAAGGCCTCTCTGTTGAGTGGAGGATGAAGGAGAGCTGGGCATTGTGGAGCATGTGTAGGCAAAGCAAGAAAGTAAGAAAGTAAAAGCCCTGTGCCCACTTGGTGACTTTTCTGACTCAAGATACTTGAGTTTAGAAATAGTACTATGAGAACAGGGGATGGCAAAGTACACCTTTAATCCCAATATTAGGAAGGGCAGAGGCAGGAAGATCTCTGTGAGTTTGAGACTAGCCTGATCTACATAGCTAGGTCCAGGACAGCCAAGGCTACAACATAGAGAGAGACCTTGTCTTTAAAAACAAAAAATGATATAGCACTATGGGTACCCAGAAGTCCCCTAGGTACTTCTTTCCTATACTGATCCTTCAGGGCACCCCAAGGTAAAATGTCCTTAGTCTGTTCGGTTCCAATAAGCCCTGTTCTGTTTTCCTTTGTAGCAAAACAACAATGTTGATTTAGGGGCTTAAAATGTTCCATGTAAAAATATGACAAAGGGAACAACTTGGCAGAGTAAACAGGTCTACAGAGCACTTGCCACATAGTTAACAGGATTATCTAACAAATTTCATGTGGGTGAAAACAATAAAGGCAAAAAAGTGAGCTGATTTTTGTTAGTGTAAAAATGTCTGAAGAGACAGAGCTCAGTCTGCTTGATTTACTGCTATGGATAGCGTTCCCAGACCCAAGTCACACCCAGATCTCTTCCACTTTGATTTCGTACTATGTCTTGCAGGGCAGGATCCCATCAACAACCAAGATTCCAATTTGCATATCCAATAGAGCAGAAATGAGAGCGTGCACAAATGGGTGGAGAGGCAGAAGCCTCTGGAAGAATCCAGAAGCAGCAGAAGGATTTGGGGTGATTTAAAAATTGATGTGACAACTCTTATTTCCTTTGTGTCTTTCTTTCTACATGCATCCATACAGAGTTCAGAAATCCCCAACAATCCAGGCTGCAGCTATACTTGAAACAGCTCAATTAGGGATTCACACTACATTGTACTGGTGTAGAGCCTTCTCTCTGTAAAGACCTCCTCCGTCTTTCTGGTGAGTCCTGGGGTGTCTTCTGGGTCTTCACAGAACATGCCCTGTCACCTCTGGGGTAGTAGAGAAAGCCTGTTTTGCCCAGGGCACAGATCTCTGACCCACTTATTGTCTGTAGCTTTACCAAATGGCTTCTGGAACATCCTTCCACACAATCACTCTTGCACTGTTATGCCTCTGGTGTGGGTGTGTGTG
>CAJQZJ010000175.1:690171-734659 GCA_907164525.1 Lophiomys imhausi
CTCCCCAGAACTATCGTTATAGTCACATACTATCACATTCAGCTTCTTATGTGAGTTCTTGTGTGGATATTGAACTCTGGTCTCTAATCCTTTAAGGAAAGCACTTCTCTGACTGATCTATCACCTAAGCTCTCAAGGGTCTTTCAATGTTTAACCCATTATTGGGGGTTAATAGAAAGCTGGGACATTTTGATGAGTAAAATGAATAATTTTAAACCTAAGAGACTTTAGAGGCATAGGACATTCTGAGTTTCACCTGTCCTACATTTTATCTTAAACTGAGAGACTTAAAACCCAGAGAGCCTTATGAAAAGTCTAGATCTGCCTGTCAGAATCCAGACCAAATTTCTAATCTACAGGTTGTCGAGACATGTTTCAGGTTGGGTTCAACAGTCCCACTCTTCCTTTACCAATACAACAAAAACCATTCACTGCAGTCTTAACCTCAGGACCTAAGCAGGTGACATCATTTGGAGAAGCAGTCTTTGCAGAGGTAACCAAGTTAAAATGAGGTCACCAGGACAGTCCAACATGATCGGCATATCAAGAGACAGCCATTATAGACCTAGGGACAAGTTTACACATCTGAGAAAATGCCCTGTAAAGGGTGAGGAAGTGATATTGCAAATTTATATAAAAAGCCAGGAGTGCAGTGTGGAACACCCTTTCTAGAACCTGCCGAGGGAACAGGAGCTACCAAAATCTAACCTCAGGCTATTGACTTCCAAAAGTTTGGGGCAGTAACTTTTTGCTGCTCATGCTTCTCTGTGTGGAACTTTGTTACAGGCAGCCAGGAGATCCACAGAAGTTTTCTCAGAGGATGAATTTCTACCATTTGTCCTTCTGGGGAAGAAATCTCTGGATTCCTGTAATCTATTCCAGTTCGTGCTATGTGATCATTGATAACCGGGGCTGGGAAAGATGCGGACAAACTAGGTAATTCAGAAGGTGAGATGTCTGACTCTGAGATCCTGGGGTCCATCACATACTGTCCTTGGTTAGTCAGGATCCACAGGGGAGCTTTCCATGCCCACAGCCTGTGATGTGCCATTAAAACAGGTCCGGATCTGATCTCCGGTGTTCTCTACCCTGTGTTCTTTCTCCTTTCACAGTAACTAAATGCAGTGTTTTATTTTCTCAAGTCATAAAACAATGTAAACAACTATCCCTAGTACCAAGAGGGCAAGAATGCAGTTTTCTACAGTAAGACAAAGGCAGGCTATTGTGGACTAGGAAATAAAGTCAAATGGTTGCCCCTGGACACAAAGAAGGACTCAGCCCAGGGAATGATCCCAAAATAGGACTGGGTATTTTTTTTTCCTATTGATTCTTCAATTTCAAAGATATATGCTATTCTGAGACTCTGATAAGCCCACAAGTATCATTAACCAAGGAATCAAAGCAGGCAGGCTAGTTTCAATGACAGACATAGAATGTGGAAGGGAAGAAGAGCATAAGGAAGGAGGGTGGAGTGTCAAATGGAAGCAATACGATTCCTGTTTCAACAGAATCACTCATTAAATCCCTTCTTTGTAGCCTACAAGTTCTTTTTATTAGCAGGCAATGTAAGATAGGGACTCTTGCTGTCAAAGTTACTTCCGGCCTTGTTTTGCATTCCCTACTTCTTTAGTGTGCATGCCACACTGTACAAACTGCAGCCCACAAAGCAATGAGGAGGAGACCCTGGAATAGAAATTGCCTTTTCCCCAGACATCTTTTTTTTTCCAGGAAAATATCCTGAAATTCTTTCTAATCTGTTCATACATAGCCAAGTATAGTGATTTAGCTGGCAAAATGCCTTATCATGAACGTGGGGGGGAGATTTAGCTTTGAAGATTGAAAAGCAATGTGCAACTTGGAGGTTCATTCTATGGAGAAGCATGTGTGGAAAAGGTAGGGCAGAACCCTCAAAGCCCACTCCTAAGGAAGTCCAGATGGAGGGTTCTGGCATGTAAAATGGCAGATGGTATAGATTAATCATTTAAAATGTTATTTTCATCTTTTCTGAATCAGTGGAGTTGTTTCTTCAAATCTTAATTGGAAGAGCAAATTAAAAAATATTTTTAAAAAATTAGTTGCTCCAGCTTAAAAATGGGCAAATGACTCAAACATTTCCCCCCAAAATAGCTATACGAGTGGGCAATCAACACAGGATGAGGTCATTGCCATCAGAAGGTATCAGAGAAATGGGAACCCAAACTATAGTGAAATACTGCCTCTATGATAACTGGTACCCACAAACAGCAACAGCAAACAGGAAATAGTGTTGCCAGTGATCTGGAGGAATTAGAACCTTGTGCCGAGCTGGAGGGCATGAAGAATGCGGTGAGTGCTTTGTGAGAACAAAACCAGAGACACCATATAACCTTGCAATTCCACTTTTGGGTGGGTACACAGAAGAAGTGAGAACTGGGGCTCCCACACATATTTTGGTAGCCATGGCTGATAATGGTAGTATTTACAACACTCAACTATAAAAACAATCCTGGTGTGAAAAGATAGCTAAGATGTGGTATATGCACACAGTGAAATGTTTTCGCCTTTAGATGGTGGGAAACCCTGATTTGTGCTACCGCATGGATGAATCTTGGAGACATTAAGCTAAGTGGATAAGCCAGCCACAAAAACACTGTAGGGCTCTACAAAGACAGTCAGACTCATGTTATGTGTGTACGTTGACCACAATAATAGGCATATATATTACATACATAACTTAATAAGAGCTACTCTGTATTATTTATGTTTACATAGGCATGCATGCATGTGGGGAGTATGTATGTTCCATTAGTTGTATGTAGAGGTCAGAGGACAACTTGCAGGAGTTGTCCTCTTCTTCCACTGTGTGGATCCCAAGGATCAAGCTCAGCAAGGGTCCACTGAACCTTTTCACTGGACCCTCTGTTTGGATCTTTAAATAAATCTGTTTTTCTGTATTAGGGATTCCAAAAAATGTTTCCCTTACTACACCCCTCTCCTAGATACAGAGTCTCCCAAGGACCTCAGAAGAATCTGGAAGAAATCAGAACTATAGCTGACAGATGTCTGACTTCAAGATCTTGGGGTTCATCACATACTGGCTTTGGATAGCCAAGATCCCCAGTAGAGCCTTCCTCCCTGGAGCAAGTGCCTGCCTGGGGCAAGTGCCTGCCTGGGATGTGTCATTTAAAACAGGTGAAGAGTTCCTGTACCATATCTTGCTCTCTCTCCTTTGCCAGTTACTAAATGCAATGTTTTGTTTTTCCAAGTTATAAAACAATATAAACAATCATAAGGAAACAAAGCCCCATTCTCAGGAATTCACTATCTACAGGATGGAGAGACTGCTCAGCGGTTAAGAACAGTTGCAGTTCTTTCAGAAGATGCAAGTTTGGTTCCCAGCCCTCATATAGCAGCTAGCAACCATTTATAACTTTAGTTCCAGGGTATCTGATGTGGGCACTACTCACATGTGGTGCACAGATGTGCATATGGGAAAACACTCATACATAGAAAATAAAAATAATTCTTTAAAAAAATTCCATTACTGACTGTGATTCTAAAGCAGTGGTTCTTAACCTTCCTCATGCTGTGACCTTTTAATACAGTTTCTTATATTGTGGTGACCCCTGCCAACAAGAAAATTATCTTTGTTGCTAGTTCATAACTGTAATTTTGCTACTGTTAGGAATGGTAGTGTAAGCATCTGTGTTTTCCGATGGCCTTAGGCAACCTCTATGAAAAGGTGGTTTGAAGTGACCTGCAGGTTGAAAACCATTGCTCTAAAGTGTATCAGAAGACTCATTTTAGGACTTAAATAACCCAAATATCAAATGCAAATGCATCCATACTGCTGTGAATCAGTAACACATTTAGTAGAGCTAATTCCTTCTTGAGTCTCTCAGCACTAAAGTAAGTGCACCCAGCTTGGATCACCAGACCGTTGCAGCAGGGCTTACAAACAGACTGATCTTTTCCCCTCAGGGACTGACTGGCATTGCTTAAAATCTCTTTCTCTCATTGGTTCTTGAGATAAAATTGGGTCTGAACTGTTGGACAAAGAGTATTTTGCTTAGTGTCTAAACTTTATGAGAAAATGAGGATCCTAGAAAGTTTCATTTGCAATTTTTTTTCCTGAAGGAATTAGTCTAAGTATATGACCCAAAGTTACCTGTGATCTATTTTAAGGAGACAATTTAATTTTATTTGCAAAAATTTGGTAGGATTTTGGCAGACTGAATTTGGATTCAGTTTGCAAACGGGTCCATTATGTGACAATGGAGACATAATGTTCTGATTTCCCAGTGGACGATGTTCCATTTCTAAAACCTCTTTTTAAAATGTGTGTTTTTTTTTAATCTGGTAGAGGTATACAGAGAATAATATGCAGATAATAAGATCTAACCTTGGTTAGCATGTAGGCATAATACTTTTGAAATGGTCTATTAACTTCTTTTGTAAGGATGCTAGGTATTGGGGGGGGTATTCATATGTAAAGTCCATTAAGTGGAGTGAATAACCCATGAGAATTTGGTTTTGGAGGGAACTGATTTAAAGCGGTGTGTTTCAGAAATGGGTCTCAGTATATTTGTGGGATTTATCCTAAAATTTGTTTCTGCTTATTATCAATCCTTTATCCTTTGGAAGATGAATCTACATAATAACAGGATTTTTTTTTTTTTAGGTATTGAAATGAGTCACATCAAAGTAGTAAACTTCCAGGAGGAGGGAAGAAATGTTGCCAGAAACAAAAAAAAAAGCCATAATTCCCCAGGGAGGAAATGGGGAGGACTTTTAGAAAGTGTGAGAGCCAGTGGATAATGGATAGGAAATTAGTTCTCCTGAATCAGTGCCAGGAGGTAGGTAAATCATGATATGCGCCCTCAGTGGGATAGTATAGAACAGTCACATTTAATTTTATTAAGAGTAAATTATGACAAGTGTATGTACAGCTTCTTCACCATCAGGCAACACATTCATAGTTTTATGACAATCAGGTGAAAAGAAAAAAAGAAAGACTACCAATGTTCAGGGCTCACAAACACAGCCTGAAATTTCTGTTAGACATCAGGATGGTAGATTATTTTCTCTTCATTTGTTTGTAATTTCCATCATATATATATTTTAAAGATGATAGTCACTATTTTGTTTTCAAATCACTGGAACCCAAGATTTAGGTATTGAGCAAATAGACGTTTTGAGTTTCAGAACACTTGAAAACATTTAGTGAGAGCTCACTACTTTCATAATTTTGCCACTATCACTCGACTTTTCTATAAGTGAAAGATAATTTTGTACAAGAATAAGTTTTTTTAATTTTAAAATTTTTAATGATTTTTTTTCAACATTTATTTATTTCTTCAAGTTACATCTCAATCACATTCCCCTCAATCTTCCCATTTCCTGGTTCTCCCTTCCTGCCTTCTTCCCCCTCACACTCCTACTAGCTTTTTTTTTTTAATTTAAGGTGTAACTTTTCCTCCCCCAACAGCTCCCCTCTTCAGTCTGATAAAAGGTTCTTTTTCTTATAACAATAAATACAATGCAAAACAATAATAACAATTAGGAGTCAATTATGAAAGTTATAAGGTATAATATACATTCCCAATGTCCAGCCCATATGTATTTGGCAACTGGTATTAATATTCTAGATGAGTTTAAAGTTCTATACCTAAATCAGTTTCGATCCTAACTTGCATTACCAACTTAAAAACACCTTCTTAACCTTTTAATTCCTAAACAACTTAAAATTTAACTGTGAGACTATAACTATCTAGTCTTTAACCACATCAGAGACCTGAGAAGAATAAATATATCTGAATAAATGGAAGTGCAGAGCCAGAAACTTCTAAAACTAAGAAATGACAGACAACTGGCTACCTGGACAGTCCCCAATTTCTCTCAATACATTGGAGCATCTATCTTCCACCTTTTGGTTCAGTATCTCTGACAGACATTAATTGTAAAACAGGAATTATGAAGGACTTGCCTACCCTATATTGGCAGAACTAGACTATAGATTTACCTGCTTCCAAGTTTTGTCCTTTTCAGACAGCATTCTGTCTACAGTTGAAGGAACGGCTTTCTCTTGACCAATGACAAGTTGCCACTAATACAGCCATCTCCAAATGAAGATTCTTAGTTGCTCATCATCTACTTAGAGTAGAATGGGGGATGCTTTCAGGAGCTGACATGTCTTAAGGGTTAAGAGAACATCTTTTTTTTTTTCTTTTTTTTTCCTTTATTTTTTATTTCTTCAAGTTACATCTCAATCGCAGTCCCCTCCCTATTCCCCCTCCAGTCCCACCCTCCCACCCTCAACCCCCCCATCCTCTTCCCCTTTTTTTATTTTAAGTTTAAGGTATATCTTATTTCCCCCTACAGTTTCTCTTTTCAGTCCAACAAATGGCTCTTTCTCTTATAATAATAAATACAATACAGTACAACAGAGGTAATTAGGCCACAGTTATGAGGGTTATATGGCTTAACATACATTCCCAATGACCAGTCCATATGTATTTGGTATCTGACTTTAACATTCTACTATCTAAACATCTCCGTGAGTTTAAAGTTCTATATCTGACTCAACATTCATACTAATTGCAACACAATTTTAAAAGTATCTTCTTAGATCTATAACACTCTCTTGACTCCTAAACAACTCAAAATTTAATTATGAGACTTTATCTATCTGTTCTTCAATCACCTCAGAGACCCGAGAGGGATAAATATATCTGATTTTATAGGAAGTACAGGGTCTGCAGCTTCCAAAACTAAGAAATGACATACCAGTGGCTGCCTGGACAGTTCCCATTTTCTCTCCATACATTACAGCATCGATCTTCAGTCATTTGGCCCCGCTTCTCTGACAGACATTGATTGTAGAGCAGGGGTTATGAAGGACTTACCTACCCTGTCTTGGCAGAGCTAGGCTGTCGACTTACCTGCTTCCAGGTTTTGTCCTTTTTGGACAGCATTCTGTCTACAGTTGGAGCAAGGGGCTTTTCCTACCAAGAGATAGGCTTGCGACTAATTCAATCATCTCCCACTGGAGATTCTTCGATGCTCATCTTCTACTTGGAGGAGAATAGGGGGTACTGTCAGGAGTTGATATGTCTTGATATAAAAAAATCTAAAGTTACGAAAGCATCTTTGAATGCCATATTCTGCAGATCTCTTGAGGTTTTTGAAGAGGCCCTATCTATCTCTTATATTAGGGTAAGCAGATGTTGCTTGTCTCTTAGCAGGTTTATTTCTGATTAGCTTAGCAAGTAACTATAATAGGCTGTCATAGTACCTAACAGAATGACTGGCTTGCATAACCATTAGTTTGCATTTCTTAATTATCCTAAACAGTTCATGACAGTTAGTAGTATATCTTTAAATGCTATATTATACAGATCTCTTGAGATTTTTGAAGACCACCTATCTATCTCCATGTATTTGGATAAGCAAATGTTGCTTGTCTCTTAACAACTTGATTTCTGATTAACTTAGAAAACATCTTTGATATACTATGTTAGTACCTAACAAAGTGACAAGTTTGAATGACTATTACTTTGCATTTCTTAATTTTCCTAAACAGTTTGTGATATTTGCTATGAAAAGGCCAAAATTTCACATTGCATTTTTTAAGCATTACATAGGTACAATACCTTAAAAAGAGTTAACCTTGCTTGCGGATCCACTCTGTAAACCTGTGTCTTTTTATTGGGGAGTTGAGAACATTGATGTTGATGGATATTAGTGACCTGGGGTTGTTGTTTCCCCTTAGTTTGGTATAGGTGATGGTCCTGTGCCTCTTTTGGTTTCGTTGCTGAGGGGTTTTCTATTCCCTTTGTTTTCTTGGGTGAAGTTTTCTTCTCTGGGATGGAATTTTCCTTCTAGGATTTTCTGTAGGGCTGGGTTTGTGGGGAGATATTGTTTAAATTTGATTTTGTCATGGAATATCTTGTTTTCTCCATCTATGTTGATAGAGAGTTTTGCTGGGTAAAGTAGTCTGGCTGGGCACCTATGATCTCTCAGGACTTGTAGGATATCTGTCCAGGCCCTTCTAGCTTTTAAAGTTTCTGAGGAGAAGTCAGGTGTAATTCTGATGGGTCTGCCATTGTATGTGACTTGACCTTTTTCTCTTACAGCTTTTAATATTCTTTCTTTGTTCTGTACATTTGGTGTTTCAATTATTATGTGGCGAGAGGAGTTTCTTTTCTGATATAATCTGTTCAGTGTTCTGTAAGCCTCTAGGATTTTTATTGGCATCTCTTTTTTCAGGTTTGGGAAGTTTTCTTCTATGACTTTGTTGAAGATATTTCCTGGACCTTGGAATCGGGAGTCTTCTCTTTCCTCTATGCCTATGATTCTTAGGTTCCGTCTTTTCATTGAGTCCTTGATTTCTTGGATGTTGTGGGTGAGAGATTTTTTAGCCTTCTCATTTTCTTTGGATGTTGTACTGATTTCTTCCACTGAATCTTCCATGCCTGAGATCCTGTCTTCCATCTCTTGCATCCTATTGTTGATACTCACATCCGTAGTTCCTGTTCTCTTCCCTTGGTTCTCCACTTCCTCTTTTAACTCTGACTGTGTTTTCTTTATTGTTTCTATTTCTGTTTTCATGTCTTGTATGATTTTGTTTGTTTTGTACATTTCCTTCTCCAGCTTGCTTGTTTTTGTCTGAAAATCTTTCATGGCTTTGTCCTTTTCCTGTTCAAGCTCTGTCACCTTGGCTTGGAGTTCTTTAATGGTGTTGTTCATTGTTTTGGCTTGTAAAATTGTGGCTTCTTTGAATTCCTTCATAGATTTAAGTTCTTATATCAATATACAAAGATATAAGAGCATATTCAATAATCTATCCCTTTTTCTTTATCATTCCTAAATCATTTTTTTCTTTTTTCTTTTCAAGTCTTTCCCCCTACATAGAAGAGAAAGAAGAATAGAGAAAAGAAAAAGAGAGAAATCCCTGGGTCTAACCTCCTAAACCTTGTTTAACAAGACCATTTAACAACTTGTAACCAATATCCTTAAGTAACAACAAACATCTATAACCCATCAATGATTAAAAAAAAAAAATCACTCACCCTGCCCTCTGGTTATGGGATGTTGTTCTCTTAAAATTGCTTCTTGCTGATTTGGGATGTAGGAAATCTTGTTTGGGGCCCAAATAAGAATGGAAAAAAAATGTTTAAGCAAGTTAATAGTAACATTTGTTGTCCAATCTTTTTGTACTTTTTACTTCCTAAGAACTTTGTAGTCAGAAGCTGAGGTTTGGGTGGGAAAGTTCAGGGCTTTACTAGAGCCATGGCTGGAATTGTCTGTGGGACTGGACCATCTTAGTTAGCCATTTTGAAGTTGTTCTGGATATAGATTTTTGAGGAAACAGCTATTGTGGCAGTCTGTGAGGCTGGATCATCTGGACTATTTGTCTTGTTTTCTTTGGTGTCTGGACCCTTTTCTTTGGAGGTTTCAGTTGTCCAATTGTCCCTGGACTCCTTAGATGGATGCTTTTAAACTCTTGGAAAGATAAGAACAGAACCCTGCCCTAATCCTAACTCTGGGGTACTACTTTTTTGGCAGGTAAAATCTTTCCTAGAGTAAATTGGTTTTTTTTGACAATATAAAAAGTACAGCAACCTACAGACTGGGAAAAAAAATCTTCACCAACCCCACATCTGACAGAGGGTTAATATCCAAAATTTACAAAGAGCTCAAGAAGTTAAATGCCAAGAAACCAAATAATCCAATCAAAAAAATGGGGAACAGAGCTAAACAGAGAATTCACAAAGGAGAAATCCCTAATGGCTGAGAGACACTTGAAGAAATGCTAAGCATCCTTAATCATCAGAGAAATGCAACTGAAGATGACTCTAAGATTCCATCTCACACCTGTCAGAATGGCTAAGATCAAAAGCTCAAATGACAGCACATGCTGTCGAGGGTGTGGAGAAAGGGGAACACTCCTCCATTGCTGGTGGGAGTGCAGGCTTGTGCAACCACTATGGAAGTCAGTTTGGCGATATGTTAGAAATCTTGGAATAGCTTTACCTGAAGACCCAACCATACCACTTCTGGGTATACATCCAAATGATTCCTCACCAAACCACAAGGGAGTTTTCTCATATATGTTCATAGCAGCCTTATTTGTAATAGCTAGAAACTGGAAACAACTCAGATGTCCCTTCCTGTTTCCCTCCCTCCCTCCTTCCCTCCGTCCCTTCCTCCCTATTCCTCTTCTCAGTCCTCTCCTTCTTGTCAGATGAGGTGGCCCCCATATATCATACTCCCTCAGATCATCAGTCATGTGAGGGCCAAGAGCTTCCTCTTGTACTGGGGCTTGGCATGGCACACCATAAGAATAACTTTTTAAAAGATTAACTTTTTATTATTCTATTTTCATTTTTTGTGAGTCTGCTACTAGTGTGTGCTCAGGGAAGTCAGAAAAGAGAGTCAGAGTCTCAGGAGCCAGAGTTAGAAGCACCTGAAGTAAGTGCTGGGAAAAATCTGAGTTTTCCAAAAGAGCAGCAAATGCTCCCCAGGAATATTTTTATTAATCTACTTTAGTTGTACCCTATATATAATTCCATTTTTAAATATTTAAACATTCTACATCCATTCTCTCTCTCTCACACACACACTCATACACACACACACACACCCACACACACACACACACACACACACCTATATGCTTACACACAGTTAACAATGGAAAATGTTTATAGTATAATGTAGAGAAAAAGAAAGAAAGATTGTATAGATAGCACAAGCTAAATAATTCTGTTTGAAAACAAAAATAAAATCATGGAAATCAATGATTTTTTTAATAGAGAAAAGAAAAGATTAGATGGGAATCCTTCAGAAAGAAAGAAACTGCTCATGTATAAATGTTGAGAGAAGGTCTAATATTGTTTCTGATACATTGAATTCAATGCTGAGATCTGGTTACTGCCCCTTCTGAGGCATTCTCTTGATTGGTTAATAAAAGTTGCTTATGGCCAATTAGCTGGGCAGAAAGAGTATAGGAAGGCGGGACTTCCTCAGATCAGCAGGCATTCCGCACACACAGAGACTCTTTCCTTTTTCTGCCGGGAGACACAGAAGGAGAAAGAGGTCTGGAGAAGTCTGGAAGGTACTCACAGGCACATATTGGTTTGGGGTTAACTTAGAGTAGCTAATTGAGAGTCTGCCCAGCTAAGGGCTAAGCGTTAAAATATTAAAAGGTCTTGGTGTGTTTAATTATTGGGGAAAAGACTGCGGCAGCTTATAGGCCCTCAGTCCAAGCAGTCCCGGGCTGTTGGATTCCCAGACTCCCCTTGAGCCCAGGCGAATCTCCCGCCAAGCTGTCGGTAATTCTACCAGCCTAATATGACAACTTATATTAATTAACAGAGTTTAGGTTATAGGTGGTGTAGGCCACCTTTGGTCCTGGGGCTCTTTCTCCAGGATAAGTTAGGCAACCGGTGAAGGCACTCAGGCCAGGCAGCCTGCTCCTCTGCCAAGCCGCTGGCTACTCCATTGGCCACTCTGCCAGCCTAATATTACAGTTTATACTTACTAATAACTACATTAATTAATTAATTTGCAGTTTTCATATAAATGGCCATATTCTGAGAAATTTATTTATTCTACAGATTTTTCTATATTTTTCAAATTATTTATAAAAGTGAAACCTGAAAGTATCCTTAAAATTTTAAATGAAAAAAATAATTTAAACGTTCAATTCTGACTTAATTGAAAGTTTTAAATTTTTCACTGAGGAAAAAAATAGAAGGTGATTCCACAAAATTAAATAATGAATTAACATACAATGTAGTGATTCTGTTTCTGAGTGCAGACCTAGAAGTGCTGGAAGCAGTGGCTCAAACAGATGTCTGTCCACGTGTTTGTAGTAGCATTATTCATAGTGGCCAGTAAAACATGTGACACAAATGTCTACCTATGGGTGATGGTAAACAAAATATGCGAAGTCTTGTTCACACTTAGGAAGGAAGAAAGTTCTGACACCCCTGGGACCCCTGAAGATATTCTATTAACTAAGCAAGTCATTCAAAGAAAAACTCTGCTCATAATTCCATTTACTGATGTCAAACTCAGAAACAGAAAATGGAATGGAGGTTGACAAGAGTGGGAGAAGGGGAATGAAGAGTTAACATTTACTCAAGAGTTTTGCTAAATGAAAGGAATTCTGACGATGAATGATGATGACGTTTGCGCAGGGAAGGTGTTCTCAAAATGCCACTAAACTCTGCACTTAATCATAGTTAACACAGCAAGTTTAAGGTTATGAATAGTTTATCATGGTTTAAAAAATATTTTCACTTAAGATGAGTTAAAGTCGAGATAACATGGTGGCCTAGATGAGTTGATACAGGTAGTAACAAAGTCACTGAGAGGCTCGACAGCTGGATGGGATCTTGAGGAGGAGGAGCCCTGGGGACAGCTGTGCTCCAGAGCCAATAGGACAGTGAGGCTGGGGATGCAGGAGCCACAGAAGGGAAGAAAGTGAAAGCTGCCAACAGTGTGCAGGATGCGTGGCGGTGACAGCTAGCACTGACAATGTGACAGACCTAGACTCACAAGGAGAAAAGGTCTCTGCAAGTGCCCATGCAGGAGTACCCTGATAACCTGAATCTTTTTTTTTAAATTTATTTATTAATTTATTATGTATACAGTATTTGCTCTACATGAATTCCTGGGCACAAGATCTCAATGTAGATGGTTGTGAGCCACCATGTGGTTGCTGGGAATTGAACTCAGGACCTTTGGAAGAACAGCCAGTGCTCTTAACCTCTGAGCCATCACTCCAGCCTATGATAACCTGAATCTTGAGGTGGGAGGATCTGCCCACTGTGGGCAGCACATTCCCTATTTGGGATCACTGACTGCATAGAGAAGGGGGAAAGAGAAATCACGTGGATTCGTCATTCCCCGCTTCCTGATTGTACAGGCAATGCAACAACAGCTTCAAGCCCTTGTCTGTTGGACGTCACCATCATGACGGGTGGAACCTTTGACATGTGTGCCAAAATAAATCCTTTCTCCCTTGGCTTGCTCTTGTCAAAGGTATTACCGCACCAGGAAAGAGAACAAGACAGCGACTGAAGAGATAATAACTAACAGAAGTGACCTGCCCAGTGTCCCACCTACAGCAGAGACAATCGAGATTCCCCACCTCACTGCCCTTTCTGTCACAATATGTCAGCCTTATATATCATAAACAACAAAAGACAGAATAACAAGAGAGGAGAAGACATAACAGGGACTAGGGAGAAAGAGGAGAGAACCGGAAGACAGGGAAAGCCAGCAGCCAGGAGGCCGAGAGCCGACCCTGCAGACAAGAACAAACGTTTAAACAAGGCCCTGAGTCTGCACTGAACTTTTGACAATTATGGTTTGTCAGCATGGTAAACTGATTCATAATTATTTTATGGGATTTTAGCAACTCTCTATGAAACTGGTGCAGAGCAGTTGCAGAGCTGTTAATCCTGGATGTTTATTACCCACCATTCAATGAACAGCTTAATAAATCTAAAGAAGTCCAATTTATGTGGATGGTTATGGCATGCTATTCAAATTTCAAGCAATTACAATAAAACCATGTCTATTGAGGGTAAAGTGCCCCCCCCACACAATCTGATAAAAGAGAATGGCTTAAACTTGATATCCATTGGAGCCATCCTTTGTTCCTTGGAGGGAACACAAGCTTATTATTTCCATTCTGTACAGAGATCTAGAATTCTGGAGACAGTGGTATCTCATGACTCATGGTGTACTCTATAAGACTGAAGTCATAGCTCAGCTTGTACAGACACTAGGCCTGCTCTAAAGGGTAAATTGAATGAGTTGGGAAGAACCAGGAAGCAGTAGAGTTTTCACAGCTTTCAAAGTCATAATTTTTTTTTTTTTTTTTTTTTTTTCTCACTTTTGGGGGTCAATGCTACTGCAGATGGTGATGGAGTCAGAAGTAGAAAAATCATGTATACACTCCTTTTTTCTTTTCTCTCTCTCCTCCTTTACCTTTCCTTTCTCCCTCTCCCCCATTCTCCCACTCATAATGGTACCACTCCTTAGAACATGTGTTTCTTCTACTCCCTGACACATTTTTTTTCTATTGAGAGACAAATGGTTGAAAACGATGCCTAAGTGACCAGCTCCTGAGAGGCAACAGTAAAGTGGAAAGGAGCTGGGCTATAAAGGACAGCTGCTTTAGCTCCAGCCTTGGCTCATATCCTTACTGTGTGGCCTCTGCTAAGTCATTTCAACTGTTGTACCTCAGTTTCCCCTTTGCATTTTAACCCTGCGTTGTTCTACATCTCGATGAAGAGGAGCAGAAGGTAAATGGACACAGGGAGAAAAGGAGGCCTGCAGAGGAGGGTTCCTGTCTGAAATGGTGGACTGTCTCCACATTACCTAAAGGTAGAGAGCTAGCTCTGCCTTCTTTCAACTCAAATATTGAGAATTTTCTAACACTCTATGAAGTTCAGTGTTCAAAACGTTACATAAACAATACACAGGGCCCTCCTCAAGAGTTCAAATCTATCAAAAAGACACATATTCAAATAACCACAAAGAATATGCTACAGTGACATTTTGAAGAAAGTGCTTTAGGTACACAGAGAAGGAAAGCCATGTGTTTTGGAGTTGATTGGGGTGTATTGATATCAACCTTCACAGAGAATTCACATGGGAATTTGACTTTAAAGGATGGTGATTTCACATTCACACCTGAGAGACTAGGGATGTGGCATCCCAGAGAAAGTGTGCAGCTTAGACAAACAGGATAGAAATCACCTCACTCACTCACTGTATGCTAGAGGTGCAGACACACCAGGGCTGTAGCAGACAGATCCTCTGGTGCTACAGACTTGGGGTTAGAAAATGAGACAGCCTGGAGCACAAGGTGCAGTCTAGGGAGAAACTGGAAATGAATATGAAAATATACAAGCTCTAAAAGAAGCTTACTCGATGAAGGCTGAGTGTGACTATAAGAACACATATCCAGAATGTAGTTAAAGTTGCAATGGTTTAGGAAAGTGGCAGACAACCAATGGCAATACCATATATTGCTTTGGTAGACCATTGTACACCTATATAGTTTTGGTAGACCATTGTACAAATCCATAGCTGGCTAAAATACTGAGAATGACTGACTGTGGGGTACCCAACACTATTGATAGGTCTGTAACACAGTGTCTGTGCCTGGGGTTTAGAGAACATCATGGAAGAGAGGGTGGGAAGATTCTAAGAGCCACAGGAGCAGGACATCTGCTAGGAGATAGTGTCTTTTATATATGACAGGGAGGCTACACTCAGGAAATCACAAAAATATGGTTGACTGAAACAAGAGCAGCACAGCAACTGCACCAATTGACCTGCCAGAAGGACAGGAGACCTCTCACCAGGCAACATCTCTAGATGAAGAGTTACAGTGAATTAATGACAGCTGAGAGAGAGAAATTCGATTTTCTCCAGGGACAACCACCCCCCATAGATTATCCAATCCCAAGTGCTCAGTTCTAAACACATGTGCACATACCAGCAACACTAACTCAGCACATTGTATTTATACATATACAATAAATATTCTCACATATGTATATCCACTCATATATATGTTCTCATTTTTATATATTCAATATATATTCTCAGCACACTGTATTTATATATACATGTGCATACATATGAGACAATGATGATTAAAGAGGAAAAGGTTGTGAATTTGAGAGGGAGTGGAGGCAGACAACAGGAAGAGTTGGAGGGGAAGAAAGAGGCGTAGAATCCTATAAGTATAATACTCATGTACGAACTCTCAAAAAATTAAAATTGTAAACAAAAAATGATTCAAGCCCAACATATTTTGGAGGGTCTTAGCTTTAGACTAAGTCATTTATATTATCTCCTTTGGGTACCAGGTACCAAGGAGCTGACAAAGATGTTTTAATGTCAGAAGCGTACCCTTGTTGCATTTTAGAACTAAAACCAAGACTACATTAGAGAGAAAGATACTGGATGCTGAGAAGCAATTAGAATGATATTACTGTAATGTAGGAAAAAATAATGAGACTAGATGTAGGGCTCTCTCCATGGGAATGAGGGCAAGGAGAGAAGCATGGAAGGTATTTCAGAGGCACAAGCAAGACTTGGTGATGCAAGTACTGAGCAAGAGAGAGGCACAGATGATTCCGAGCCATCGACTTGGGGAATATTTATACCACTCTCATAGTTGGGGAAGCCCGAGATAGGCTTTAAAGGAAAAACATGCAGATGAATCTGAGCTGCATGTGACTGATAGTTAAGCTGATAGCTACAAACATAGAATTCATACAGGCAGCAGAGCCCAGAGCTAGTGACTAGAGATCCTTTCCATCTAAAAATTTACATTGAAACATGGGGCTTTGTGCAGTTATTCAGAAAACAAAACAAAAAAAACAAAGAAGATGAGTAAGCCACCCAATGAAATTCTCGCAGAATGGGACAATTAAAGAACTTCAAAATGTGCTCTTAGGGAGAAGGATGAGCCATAATGAAGGGAAAAAAGAAAAAAAAATCAAAAGTCAAAGGGGGAATACCGCCCAAAGTCTGCTCAAAATCAGGGAGGAGAAAGTATTTAAGCCACCTATAGAAAGTTGTTGGTTAAGTCATTTTGTTGATGTGCTAGTAGCAGATAACAGTAAACAGAAGCTCCTGGATGCCCCAAATTCCAAGGCAGATAAAGAAGACACAAAATAATGAAGAAGCACTCCAGTCAAGAAAGGCTAGAGACCATTCAATATATCATCATTATAATCATTTATTATTTGTTAATTTAATACTTCTTTATACAATTTAGGCACTTAGCTAGAGGGTCCTTGTAGGGACTGGTGATATAGATGTCTTGATTTTGAGATAGTCAGCATTGCGATCTAGGCAGTAGGTGAGCATAGATTAGTTCAAGTGTAACACAGGGGAAGGAAATTTTGTTCTACCTGGTAATGAAGTTGCAGAAACTTCTGACAAAACACCACTCATCTGTGATTTCAAAGATTAGAAGGGATCAGCCAGCTCGGTCACCTGTCTGGAGAGGAGCACCAGTCAGAGCAGATCTAGCCCACAAGCAGATCCAGCCCATGGCTCCAGCTACAGATCAGCGGCTCTGCCTGTATGCCTGAGATCCAGCCTGCACGTAGACATGTTCACCTAAGCAGGAAAAACAGCCGGACCACAATAGGAAAGGTAAGTAAGATTTTCTTTCCGGAGTTCCCAACATGGTGTCACAGTATGCACTGTAGCTGAGTGGCAGAGACTAAACCTAGCCACAGGAAAGCAATTAGGAGCCAAGACTGACTGCAAACAGAGCCGGTGACTGTGTGTTCTCCACAAACATTGGGGCAGGTCACTCACCCTAGCACCCAACCATTTGAGGCAGTCAGCAACAGGCATGGTGAAGCTGGCACCCATCTTGGGTGGAGCAGTCGGTCTAGCTGCTGAACCAGAATGACTGTGTCAGGGAGGGGAGAACACAGGCCCAACAACAGCTCTGCCTGCCTTTCTGAGGAGACCCACCAGCTGCCAGCTCTCAGGTCTTCACAGGATAGCCCCTCCCCACTCCAATCCACTGTATATTGCTCCAATTGGGTCACAACCAGTTGAAGAAAGTGGCAGTCACTCTCTGAGAGCCAGTCTATTACAGGAACCTATCCACCATCTGGAGGTGGACACCAGGATCTCAGGATCACCTAGCTCCTAAGAACAGGGAGTTTTCCTGAGAACCAATGTCAACTGACATCAGAAACAACCAGACAATACCAGGGTCAATCAAATGACAAAAGGCCTGCACAAGATCATGGTTAAAAAAAAAAAAAAAAGCAACATGATGTCTCCAGAACCTAGCTATAATGCTACAGACAACTCTGGACATCCTAACATGATTGAAACAAAGAAAAATAACCTTAATCCTATGCTTATACTAATAATAGAAGGCATAAGAGAGGAAATCAAATATCTCAGAGAGCAACAACAAAATACTGCAAAAGAGGTGATGGAAATGAATAAAGCATTTAAAGGAAGGACCACCTGAAAATGAAAGTTGAAGCAATAAAGAAAATATGACCTGAGACATCCATAGAACTGGAAAACCTTAAGAAAAGAAAAGCAACTACAGACACAAGCATCACCAACAGAATACAAGAGATGGAAGAAAGAATCTCAGGCACAGAGCATAAAATTGAAGAAATTGATACATCTGTCAAAGAAAATGTCAAATCTAAAAAAATCCTGACATAAAACCTTCAGGAAATCAAGGACACAATGAAAAGACAAAATCTCAGAATAATAGGAATAGAAGAAAGAGAAGAGTCCCAGCTCCATGAACCAGAAAATATCTTCAACAAAATCATTGAAGAGAATGTCCCAAATCTAAAAAAAGAGATGCCTATAACTGTACAAGAAGCTTACAGAACTCCAAATAGATTAACCAGAAAAGAAAAATCCTCCTGCCACATAATAACCAAAACACTAAATGCACAGAAGAAAGAATATTAAAAGCTGCTAGGGAAAAGGGTCAAGTAACATATAATGGCAAACCTATTAGAATCACACCTGACTTTTCATAAGAGATGCTAAAAGTCAGAAGGGCCGGGACAGACATCTTCCAGGCCCTAAAAAAAACCACTAATGCCAGGCCAGACTACTATTCCCAGAAAATTGTCAACCCACATAGAAGGAGAAAACAAGATATTCCATGACAAAGCTAAATTCAAACAATATCTATGCACAAATCTAGCTCTACAGATGTTAGAAGGAAAAATACAACCCAAAGAGGGTAACTACACACAAGAAAGCACAGGAAGCAAATAACACACCTGTAGCAAAACCAAAAGAAGAGAAGCTCACTCACACACTATTTCCACCAACATCAGTATGGCAGGATTACTATCTCTCAACATCAATGGACTCAATTCCCTAATAAAAAGACACGGGCTAGCAGAATGGATGCGAAAACAGAATCCCATATTCTGCTGCTTACAAGAAACACACCTCAGCAAGAATGATAGGCATTATCTCCAAGTAAAGGGCTGGAAAAAGATATACCAAACAAATGGATCCAAGAAACAAGCTGGAGTGGCCATTCTAGTATGCAATAAATTGAACTTTCAACCAACATTAATCAAAAGAGATGGGGAAGGACACTATATACTCATCAAAGGAAAAATCCACCAAGATGAAATCTCAATACTGAACATCTATGCCCCAAATGTAAGACCACCCACATTCACTAAAGAAACACTACTGAAGCTCAAATCCAACACCTGAAAGGGCTAGAACAAAAAGAAGCAAACACTCCCAAGAGGAGCAGATTAGAGGAAATTATTAAACTCAGGCTGAAATCAACAACTTAGAAACAAACAAACAAACAAAAAAAAACAATACAAAGAATCAACAAAACCAAGAGCTGGTTCTTTGAGAAAATCAACAAAATAGACAAGCCCTTATATAAACTAACTAAAAGGCAGAGGGAAAATACCCAAATCAACAAAATCAAAAATGAAAAGGGAGAAACAACAACAGACATTGGGGAAATCCTAAATATCATTAGGTCCTACTTCAAAAACTTGTACTCCACAAAATTGGAAAATATAAATGAAATGGACAATTTTGTTGATAGATTCCACCTACAAAGGTTACATGAAGAACAGGTAAACAAATTAAACAGTCCTATAACCCTTAAGGAAATAGAAGAAGTCATTAGAAGTCTTCCAACCAAAAACAAAACAAAACAAAACAAAAAACAAAAAAACCACAGGGCCAGATGGTTTCAGCACAGAATTCTACCAGACATTCAAAGAAGAGCTAACACCAATATTCTTCAAACTCTTCTACAACATAGAAACAGAAGGAATACTGCCAGACACGTACTATGATACCCAAACCTCACAAAGATCCAATGGAGAAAGAAAATTTCAGACCAATTTCCCTTATGAATATGGATGCAAAAATACTTAATAAAATATTTGCAAACCGGATCCAAGATCACATCAAAAGTATCATACACCATGATCAAGTAGGCTTCATTCCAGGGATGTAGGGGTGGTTCAACATTAGAAAATCCATCAATGTAATCCACCACATAAACAAGGTAAAGAAAAAAAAAACACATGATTATCTCACTGGATGCTGAAAAAGCTTTTGACAAAATACAGCACCCATTCATGTTAAAAGTCTTGGAGAGATCATGCATACAGGACCATACTTAAACATAATAAAAGCAATATACAACAAGACAATAGCCAACATCAAACTAAATGGAGAGAAACTTAAAGAATTTCCTCTATTATCAGGGACATGGCAAGGCTGCCCACTCTCTACTCTTCTCTTCAACATAGTACTTGAAGTTTTAGCTAGAGCAATAAGACAACTAAAGGAGATCGAGGGGATACAAATTGGAAAGGAAGAAGTCAAAGTATCCCTATTTGAAGATGATATGATAGTATACAAAGGTGACCCCAAAAATTCCACCAGAGAACTCCTAGATCTCATAAACTCCTTCAGCAAGGTGGCTGGATACAAAATCAATTCAAAAAAATCAGT
Source organism: Lophiomys imhausi (assembly GCA_907164525.1). Taxonomy (NCBI): domain Eukaryota; kingdom Metazoa; phylum Chordata; class Mammalia; order Rodentia; family Muridae; genus Lophiomys; species Lophiomys imhausi. Next base: position 710,707 of record CAJQZJ010000175.1, read on the forward strand.
AGCCTTTCTTTACACAAAAGATAAATGGGCTGACAAAGAAATAAGAGAATCAACACCCTTCACAATAGCCACAAATAATAAAAAATACCTGGGGTAACTCTAACCAAGCAAGTGAAAGACCTGTATGATAAGAACTTCAAGTCCCTGAAGAAAGAAATTGAAGAAGATATCAGAAGATGGAAAGATCTCCCTTGCTCATGGATAGGTAGGATCAACATAATAAAAATGGCCATCTTACCAAAAACAATATACAGATTCAATGCAATTCCTATCAAAATATCAACACAATTCTTTACAGACCTGGAAAAAGCAATTCTCAACTTCATATGGAATAACAAAAAACCCAGAATAGCTAAATCAATCATGTACAATAACAACATCTGGAGGTATCACCATCCCAGATTTCAAACTGTACTACAGGGCAATAGTAATAAAAACAGCATGGTACTGGCATAGAAACAGATCAATTGTACAATGGAATCGAATGAGAGATGGAGGGAGGAAGGGAGGGAGGGAGAGAGGGAGAGAGGGAGGGAAAGAGGGAGAAAACTATGTTCTAGAAGTAACTTGAGAGAACAAATTAATTTTTTTAAAAAGGGTAAATAATCTTAAAAAATAATAAAAATAGAATATAAAATTATCAAATTATAATTTACCAAAAGTATACTTGCCTTACCAGCATGAAAGGAAAAATGGTCTTAATTTAAGATTAGAATGTTAGACTTCAGGTTACCACATAGCTCACACACACTTGATATCAGTTTAAAAGTCTTTTTTTGTATATATAAAGGATATTTTTATTGTTTGGCATTAAAAAGGCAGTTAAGAGGTTTAAAGTGCTGTAAATAAATTAAAGGTTACTACAGTTCAACTTGGTTTTCTAAACCTCTAAGAGTTGAAGTAATTTGGAGCTAAGGTAAAATATTTGAGAAGGGTGGTGTTAGCTCATACCTTTAACTCCAGCAGAGACAGGAGAATCACTGTAGAATTAGTTTTCTTGTAAATTCTAGAGTTACAATGAACAGGGTGGTGATGATGCACACCCTTAATTTTATCACTTGAGGGGGACACACCCTTAATTCCAACACACTGGAGACAGAAACATGCAGAGCTCTGAGTTCAAGGCCAGCCTAACACAGAGCAAGTTCCAAATAGAAAAAAAACTTAGATCCAGGGGTGGTGGTCCACAACTTCAATCCCATCAGTTGGACAGTACATGCCTTTGATCCCAATACTTAGATTGCAGAGGCAGGCACATAGGATTTGGAATGATTAAAGTGTAAAAGCTACTCACAAAAGGCATGCTGAAATTCAAAGTGAGTTGTCCTTTGAGATCTCAAAATATATACACTTAAAGGTTTGTTTAGTTCCAAAATATCAAAATAATTTCTTTTTAAAATCTCAATTGATAGCCGGGCAGTGGTGGCGCACGCCTTTAATCCCAGCACTTGGGAGGCAGAGGCAGGCGGATCACTGTGAGTTCAAGGCCAGCCTGGTCTACAAAGTGAGTCCAGGACAGCCAAGGATACACAGAGAAACCCTGTCTCGAAAAACCAAAAAAAAAAAAAAAAATCTCAATTGAAAGATAATTCTTTATATATTGTCAAAGAATCCAATTTTCTCCAAGAAAAATATTACCTGCCCCAAAAAAATAAAAATAAAAATTAAAGTAGTGTCCCAGAGTTAGGATTAGGGCAGGGCTCTGTTCTTATTTTTCCAGGAGATTTAAAGCATCTATCTAAGGAGCCCAGGGACAACTGGACAACTGAAACCTCAGAAGAAAACAGATCAGACACCAAAGAAGACAAGTAGCCCAGATGATCCAGCCTTGCAGACTTCCTCAATAGCTGTTTCCTCAAAGTCTACAACCACAACAACTCAAAATTGCTAACATTGCTCAGCCCCACTGACTGTTCCAGCCAGAACTTCAGTAAATCCTTGAGGTTCAGCTTTTGTCTACAAACTTCTTAGGACATTTAAATAGCTGAACACAAAAGGACTGAACATCAAATGATTCTATTAACATGCTTAACCATTTTTCCATTCTTATTTGGGCCCCAAGCAGGTTTACTATGTCCCAAATCAGCAGGAAGTCATTTTAAGAGAGCAATGTCCCATCTCCAGAAGGTGGGGTGGGTGATTTTCCCCCCTTTGATCATTTGATGTGTTTGAGATATTTGTTATTTGGGGGAGAGATTACAAGTAGTTAAATGGTCTGTTAAATAGTTTTAGTTGGTTAGACCCAAGGATTTCTTTCTTTTTCTTTTCTGTATCCTTTTTTCTCTCCTATGTAGGGGTGATAAGGTGAGAAAAAATGAGATATAGACATAATATTGGAATGATAAAGAAAAAGGAACAGATTATTGAATATGCTCTTATATCTTTGTATATTGAAACAAAATTAAGATTATATTTGACTAAATTGATATTGATCTTTCTTTATTGATACAAAATTAAGGTTAACTCTTTTTAAGGTATTGTAGCTAGGTAACAGTTAAAAGTGAAATGTGAAGTTTTGGCCTTTTGATAGCAACTGTCATAAACTGTTTATTGAAAATGCAAACTAATAGTTATTCAAGCATGTCATTTTGTTTGGTACTAGGGTAGTCTATCACAGTTGTTTTCTAAGTTAGTCATAAATCAAGTTGCTAAGAGACAATCAACATTTGCTTATCCAAATACATGGAGACAGATAGGTGGTCTTCAAAAACCTCAAGAGATCTGTAAAATATGGCATTCAAAGATGTTTTCTTTACTTAAGATTATTTTGATATTGAGACATGTCAGCTCCTGACAGTACCCACTATTCTACTGCAAGTAGTTGATGAGCATAAAAGAATCTCCAATTGGAGATGGTTGAATTAGTGGTAAGCCTGTCAGTTGGCAAGAAAAATCCCTTGCTTCAACTGTAGGCAGCATGTTTGTCCAAAAGGACAGTTTGTCCAAAAAAGATAAAACTTGGAAGCAGGTAAGTCGACAGCCTAGCTCTGCCAAGACAGGGCAAGCAAGTCCTTCATAATTCCTGCTTTACAATTAATGTCTGTCAGAGAAACAGGACCAAAAGGGTGAAGATTGATGCTCTAATGTATGGAGAGAAATTGGAAACTGTCCAGGCAGCCAGTTGTCTGTCATTTCTTAGTTTTGGAAGCTGCTGGCCCTGAATTTCCTGTATAATCAGATATATTTATCCTTCCCACATCTCTGATGTGGTTGAAGACTAGATAGCTATAGTCTCATAGCTAAATTTTGAGTTGTTTAGTAATTAACAGGGTGCTCTGGATCTAAGAAGATGTTTTTAAAATGGAGATGCAAGTTAGGATGGAAGATGAATTGGATATAGATCTTTAAACTCTTGGAGATGGTTGCATAGTAGAATGTTAAAGTCAGTTGTCAAATACATATGGACTGGACATTGGGAATGTATGCTAAGCCTTATAATTCTCATAATTGTGGCCTAATTATTTTTATTGTTTTGTATCATATTTGTTGTTATAAGAGAAAGACCCATTTGTTGGACTGAAAGGGAGAGCTGTTGGAGAGAAAAAGATATACCTTAAACTTGAAAAAAAAAGTGGATGGGGGATGAGGGGGAAGAGGGTGGGGGTGTGGGACTGGACGGGGGAGTAGGGAGGGGATTGTGATTGAGATGTAACTTGAAGAAATAAAAAAAGTTAAAATTTAAAAAAACAATTAGAATGTGTTTTTCTGGGTGGGTGGAAGGGGGTAGGAATCATTTCACATAGAATAAACAGGTCATAATAAAATGAACGTGTCAAAAAATGTATTTTGGGAATGACGAGCAAATTGGCATGTGTGGGTCATGAAGTATGTAGGGAGTGCCAACTAGTAAGGGCAAAAAGACAGAGATGAGAACATAAATGGCTTCAGGTACCATGCTTAGGCTAAGAACTGGTCTTCACATCATAGGAGAGAGAAAAGGCACAGTAAGGAAGACATGGAGTTCCAAAAATATCTTTGATTTCAACCATTCTATTTATTGATTCCTTTGCCCACTTGGTTTGTTTATCTCAGTGTTATTTTTTTTAGCTTAAGATGAACATTAAGTTCTTTTATTTTTATTATCTTTCTTTAATAATTAAATTTGGACTTTCTAGAGCTATTATATTTGTATTATTTGCCATATTTTTTCCATTGGCATGTAGGTAATAAATTATCTCTTTTTAATTTCCTTTGAAATCAGTGAAATGGAAATTTAAAAAACAGAAAGCATAAACAAATCCAGATTTTATTCTTTGAAAAAGAATAATAAAATACTTATACCCCTTGCAAGCCTAATTAATATAAAAGAAAGAGAACATAAAATACACAAGATTAAAAATGGAAAAGAAGTCATATCATATTTATATGTTTGAAGTAGATAACAGCAGAATCTGAAACCTGAGAGGAAATGAATGAATTCCACTCAAGGAAACATCTACTAAAATCTGTTTAAGAAGAAAGGGATACCCCAACTTAATCAATTTTTAGAGAAGTTAATAATCTCATTAGTGAGCTAAATTGTCTTCCAAGATGAGTTTTAGATAACTTAACAGCAGCAATTCCAATGCAATCTCATCATCCTAGACAATAAAAGGAAATAGAAACCTTCTGAGTCATGTTAATAACAAAGCCTGACAAGAACTACAAAGGAGAATTATATGTGCCAATATCATTTATTAATGCGGTGCTACTGTAGTTTCAATGGAAATGCCCCCCTGCATAGACTTATGTGTTTAAACACTGGGTCCCCAGCTGCTGTCACTGATTGGGACGTTTGGAGGACTTTTAGGAGCCTTGCTAAAAGAAGTGGGTCACTAGGGATAGGCTTTGAGGATGTGTAGTCAGGTGCCATGTCCTGTTCATCCTCTACTTCCTGAGTGTAGGTGCAGTGTGAGCAGCCTGACTCCTGGTCTTACCACCATGCTTTCCCTACCTGCTACATGTTCTCCCTGTATCCTCTGGAACTGTAGGCCCAAATAAACCTGTTCTCTTACACTCTCTAACATTGCTCTTGTTATGGTGTCTTATCAAAGCAATGAGAAAGGAATCAGAGTAGTCACAAAATAAAACACTGGCAAATAAAACATGACAATGATCTAAAGAAGAGTTTATCATAAAAAATCAGTTTTTAATTAAATTATATTTATTATTGCATTGTGCATGCACGTGTGTATGAAATGAGCATGCATGAGGAGGCTAGAGGACAACTTAGTGGAGTTGGTTTTATCCTTCTACCTATATATGGGTTCCAGAGTTTGAATTCAAGTCCCCAGGCTTGTTCAGCAAGTGCCTTTACCCACTGAGCCCTCTCACCAGCCTGCTTAAGCAGATTTTATGCTTGGTGCTGCTTAATATAAGAAAATCTATCCAAATAGTTACTATGCCATAAGTACCATTATATCAGTATGCATCAATTAGATCAATAAATGTAACATACATATGCATATGCATGTTTATATACAAACATATTTTATGTGTATTATATATAGAGATTGTATATTGATATATGGTTGTCTATAACATGATACTAATCTGAATAAAATATCTGTAAAAATTGAGTGAACTATGGTCTAAGATTGGGAATGATTTACTAATGAAAAAAAAACATCTAGAATGAAAACAAAATGCTTGGATATTTGACTATGCATAAATCAAAATAAACTTTAATATAAAAATACAAATTTAACGTTTTCCCTTATAGAAAAGGATGTAAAAAATATGTCAAGGAAAATGGCACAGTAAAAGTCTCCAAAAAGGGAGAATCCAAGATGGTGCCAACCATAGAGCATTCTATCTGAGTAGTAGGTGAATGAGATTAGTCACTGTAGAGTGAATGTGAGGTCCTGTAGCCGAATGTAAAACACAGACAGTGTCTGAATTTCCATGGGGAACACTGAGACTGGTCACCATGCAAAACAGCTCATGCAGTTCCCGGGAACACCACCTTGAGATCAGCCAGCTCGGTCACCCATCTGGAGAGGAGCGCCAGCTAGAGCAGATCTAGCCCACGAGCGGATCCAGCCACAGATCAGCAGCCACACTTGTCTGCCTTATATCCAGCTTGCACATGGACCTGTACACCCAACAGGGAAAAACAGCCAGACCACAAGAACAAAGGTAAGTAAGATTTTCTTTCTGGAGTTCCCAAAATGGCAGCACAGTGTGCACTGTAGCTGAGTGGCAGAGACCTAACCCAGTCAGAGGAAAGCAATTAGGAGCCAAGACTGACTGCAAACAGGGCTGGCAATTATGTGTTCTCAACAATATTGGGGTGGGTCATTGACCATAGCACCCAAGCATTTGAGGCAGTCAGCAAAAGGCACATTGAGGCTGGCACCCATCTTGGATCTCCCTGCCTATACCAGAAAATAGACAAGCCCTTAGCTAAACTAACTAAAAGGCAGAGGGAAAATACCCAAATCAACATAAGCAGAAGTGAAAAGGGGGAAATAACAACAGACACTGAGGAAATCCAAAGAATCGTTAGGTCCTACTTCAAAAATTTGTCCTCCACAAAATTAGAAAATCTAAATGAAATGGACACTTTTCTTGATAAGATTCCACCTACCAAGGTTAAATGAAGAACAGGTAAACAAATTAAACAGTCCTATAACCCTTAAGGAAATAGAAGAAGTCATTAGACGTCTTCCAACCAAAAAAAGCCCAGGGCCAGATGGTTTCAGCACAGAATTCTACCAGACATTCAAAAAAGAGCTAACACCAATATTCTTCAAACTCTTCCACAACATAGAAACAGAAGGAATACTGCTAAACACATTCTATGAGGCCACAGTCACCCTGATACCTAAACCTCACAAAGATCCAAGGGAGAAAGAAAATTTGAGACCAAATTCTCATGAACATGGATGCAAAAATACTTAATAAAATACTTGCAAACCAGATCAAAGATCACATCAAAAGTATCATATACAATGATCAAGTAGGCTTCATCCCAGGAATGCAGGGGTGGTTCAGCATTAGAAAATCCATCAATGTAATCTACCACATAAACAAGCTGAAAGAAAAGAACCACATGATCATCTCATTGGACACTGAAAAAGATTTTGACAAAATACAGCACCCCTTCATGTTAGAAGTCTTGGAGAGATCAGGCATGCAGGACCATACTTAAACATAAAAAAAAAACAATTTACAACAAGCCAATAGCCAACATCAAACTAAATGGAGAGAAACTTAAAGAATTTCCTCTAAAATCAGGGACAAGGCAAGGCTGCCCACTCTCTCCTCTTCTCTTCAATATAGTACTTGAAATTTTAGCTAGAGCAATAAGACAACTAAAGGAGATCAAGGGGATATAAATTGGAAAGGAAGAAGTCAAAGTATCCCTATTTGAAGATGATATGATAGTATACATAAGTGAACCCAAAAATTTCACCAGAGAACTCCTACAGCTGATAAACTCCTTCAGCAAAGTGGCTGGACACAAAATAAATTCAAAAAAATCAGTAGCCCTTCTTTACACAAAAGATAAATGGGTTGAGAAAGAAATAAGAGAATCAACACCCTTCACAATAGCCACAAATAATATAAAATACCTGGGGGTAACTCTAACCAAGCAAGTGAAAGACCTGTATGATAAGAACTTCAAGTCCCTGAAGAAAGAAATAGAAGAGGATATCGGAAGATGGAAAGATCTCTCTTGCTCATGGTTAGGTAGGATCAACATAATAAAAATGGCAATCTTACCAAAGGCAATATACAGATTGAATGCAATTCCTATCCAAATACCAACTCAATTCTTTAGAGACCTGGAAAAAAATAATTCTCAACTTCATATGGAATAACGAAAGACCCAGAATAGCTAAATCAATCATGTACAATAACAGAACATCTGGAGGTATCACCATCCCAGATTTCAAGCTGTACTACAGGGCAATAGTAATAAAAACAGCATGGTACTGGTATAGAAACAGACCAGTTGACCAATGGAATCGAATTGAAGACCCAGAAATAAACCCACACACCTATGGTCACTTAATTTTTGACAAAGAAGCCAAAAACATACAATGGAAAAAGGAAAGCATCTTCAATAAATGGTGCTGGTCTAACTGGATGTCAACATGTAGAAGAATGCAAATAGATCCATATTTATCACCCTGTACAAAACTTAAGTCTAAGTGGATAAAAGACATCAACATAAACATGGACACACTAACATTAATAGAAGAGAAAGTGGGGGAAAGCCTGGAATTCATTGGCAACAGTAGCAACTTCCTGAACAGAACACCAATAGCTCAGGCACTAAAACAATCAATCAACAAATGGGACCTTATGAATTTGAAAAGCTTCTGTAAGGCAAAGGACACTGTCCTTAGAACAAAGCGGCAGCCTACAGACTGGGAAAGGATCTTCACCAACCCAACATCCGACAGAGGGTTAATATCTAAAATATATAAAGAACTGAAGAAATTAAACACCAAAAATCATATAACCCCATCAAAAATTAGGATACAGAGCTAAACCAAGAATTCACAGAAGAGGAATCTCTAAAGATGGAGAGGCACTTGAAGAAATGTTCAATGTCTTTGGTCATCGGGGAAATGCAACTTAAAACAACTCTGAGATTCCATCTCACACCCATCAAAATGGCTAAGATCAAAAACTCAAATGATAGCACATGCTGTCATGTGGGTGTGGAGAAAGAGGAACACTCCCCCATTGCTGGTGGGAGTGCAAAGTTGTTCAACCACTTTGGAAATCAATCTGGAGATATCTTAGGAAATTGGGAATAGTTCTACCTCAAGACCCAGCCTTACCCCTCTTGGGCATATATCCAAAAGATTCTAAATGAGACAAGGACATTGTCTCAACGATGTTCATAGCGGCTTTATTTGTAATATCTAGAAATTGGAAACAACCCAGATGTCCTTTAACTGAAGAATGGATAAAAAACTGTGGTACATTTATACAATGGAATACTACACAGCTATCAGAAATGAGGAAATCATGCAATTTGAAACCAAATGGATGGATCTAGAAAAGCTCATCCTGAGTGAGCTGACTCAGTCCTGGAATGATAAACATAGTATGTACTCTCTTATAAATGACTATTAACCATACACCACAGGATAACCATACTACCACCCACAGACCCAAATAGATAGGAACCTAGCATATTTATCCTAGGAAAAATTTCACCCAGCAGTGAGTCATGGAATCTGCTGCAGGTAAGCGGAACACCTTACCCTAGATGGTGTGCCATATCAAGCCCCAGTACAAGTGGAAGCTCTTGGCCCTCACATGACTGAAGAACTGAGGGAGTATGATATGTGAGGGCCCACCTCATCTGAAGAGAAGGAAAGGAATAATGAGAGAGGGAGGGAGGGAGGGAGGGAGGGGGAGAGGGATGAAGGAAAGGCAAAACTATGTTCTAGAAGTAACTCGAGAAAACAAAATAATACTTTTTTTAGAAAAGAGTTAATAAGCTTAAAAATATAATTAAAATACAATATAAAAATTTCAAACTGTAATTTACCAAAGGTGTACTTGCCTTACTGGCATGAAAGGAAAAATGACCTTAATTTCAGTTTGGAATGTTAGACTGCAGGTTGCTACATGGTTTACACAAACTTGATAGCAGCTTAAAAGTTTTTTTTGTAGATATAAAGGACATTTTTGTGGTTTGGCATTAAAAAGCAGGTAAGAGGTTTAAAATGCTGTAAATAAATTAAAGGTTACTATAGTTCAACCTGGTTTTCTAAACCTTCAAGAGTTGAAAAAAATTGGAGCTAAGGTAAAATAAATGAGAAGTGTGGTGTTAGCTCATGCCTTTAACTCCAGCAAAGACAGGAGGATCACTATAGAGTTAGTTGTCTGATAAATTCTAGAGTTACAAGGAACAGGGTGGTGATTGTGCACACCCTTAATCCCATCTTTTGAGAGGGATCGCCCTTAATCCCAATGCACTAGAGACAGAAACCTGCAGATCTCGCAGTTCAAGGCCAGCTTAACACAAAGCAAGCTCCAAATAGAGAAAAACTTCAATCCAGGGGTGGTGGTGCACATCTTTAATCCCAACAGTTGGGAAGCACATGCCTTTGATTCCAATATTTAGAATGCAGATATAGGCACATAGGATTTGGAAGGATTTAAGTTTAAAAGCTATTCACAAAAGGCATGCTGAAATTCAAAGTGAATTGTCCTTTGAGATCTCAAAATATATACACTTAAAGGTTTGTTTAGTTCCAAAATATCAAAATAATTTCTTTTTAAATCTCAATTGAAAGATAATACTTTTTATATTGTCAAAAAACTGAATTTGCTCCAGGAAAAATATTACCTGCCCCCCCCCCAAAAAAAAAAGTAGTGTCCCAGAGTTAGGATTAGGGCAGGGCTCTGTTCTTATCTTTCCAGGAGATTTAAAGCATCCATCCAAGGAATCCAGGGACAACTGGACAACGGAAACCTCAGAAGAAAACAGATCAGACACCAAAGAAGACAAGTAGCCCAGACGATCCAGTCTCGCAGACTTTCTCAATAGCTGTTTCCTCAAAAGTCTACAACCACAAAAATTCAAAATCGCTAATATTCAGGTCCACAGACTGTTCCAGCCAGAACTTCAGTGAAGACCTGAAGTTTAGCTTCTGTCTACAAACTTCATAGGACATTTAAATAGCTGAGCACAAAAGGTTGAACATCAAATGATTCTATTAACATGTTTAACCATTTTTCTATTCTTATTTGGGCCCCAAACAGTTTTATTATGTCCCAAATCAGCAGGAAGTCATTTTAAGAGAGCAATGTCCCATCTCCAGAAGGTGGGGTGGGTGATTTTACCTTCATTTGGTCATTTGATGGGTTATAGATAATTCTTGTTATTTAGGGGGAGAGATTACAAGTTGTTAAATGGTCTTGTTAAATAGGTTTTGGAGGTTAGACCCAGGGACTTCTCTCTTTTTCTTTTCTGTATCCTTCTTTCTTTCCTACGTAGGGGTGAAAAGACTTGAGAAAAAATTGGATATAGACATAATATAGGAATGATAAAGAAAAAAGAACAGATTATTGAATATCCTCTTATATGCTCTTTGATACAAAATTAAGATTATATTTTGCTACATTAGTATTGATCTTTGTATATTGATGCAAAATTAAGATTGTATTGGGCTACATTGCTTTTGATCTTTGTATATTGATACAAAATTAAGATTATATTTGCCCACATTGGTATTGATCTTTGTATATTGATAAAAAATTAAGGTTAACTCTTTTTAAGGTATTGTACCTAGGTAACCCTTAAAAATGAAATGTGAAGTTTTGGCCTTTTGACAGCAACTGTCATAAACTGTTTAGGATAATTAGGAAATGCAAACTAATAGTCATTCAAGCATGTCATTCTTTTAGGTACTAAGGCTGTCTATCATGGTTATTTTCTAAGTTAATGGGAAATCAAGTGCTAAGAGACAAGCAACATTTGTTTATCCAAATATAAGCAGATAGATAGGTGGTCTTCAAAAACCTCAAGGGATCTGCAGAATATGGCATTCAAAGATGTTTTCTTAACTTAAGATTTTTTTTTATTTGAGACATGTCAGCTCCTGACAGCACCCCCTATTCTAAGATGAGCATCAAAGAATCTCCAATTGGAGATGGTTGAATTAGTGGCAAGCCTATCACTTGGCAAAAAAAAACTCCTTGCTTCAACTGCAGACAGAATGCTGTCCAAAAAGGACAAAACTTGGAAGCAGGTAAGTCGACATCCTAGCTCTTCCAGGACAGTGTAGGCAAGTCCTTCATAATTCCTGCTTTACAATAAATGTCTATCAGAGAAACAGGGCCAAATGGTTGAAGATTGATACTGTAATTATAGAGAGAAATTGGGAACTGTCCAGGCAGCCAATGGAATGTCATTTCTTAGTTTTGGAATCTGCTGGCCCTGCACTTCCTGTATAATCAGATATATTTATCCCTCTCATGACATGGTTGAAGACTAGATAGCTAGAGTCTCATAGTTAAATTTTGAGTTGTTTAGGAATTATGAGGGTGTTCTGGATCATGAACATGTTTTTAAAATTGTGATGCAAGTTAGGATGTAGTTGGATATAGAACTTTAAACTCGTGGAGATGGTTGGATAGGTTGGATAGTAGAACCTTAAAGTCAGTTGCCAAATACATATGGACTGGACATTGTGAATGTATGCTAGTCTTTATAATTCTCATAATTGTGGCCTAATTATTTCTGTTTTGTATTGTATTTATTGTTGTAAGAGAAAGAACCATTTGTTGGACTGAAAGGGGGATCTGTTGGGGGGGAAAGATATACCTTAAACTTAAAAAAAGGAAGTGGATGGGGAGGTTAAGGGGGAAGGGATTGGGAGGGTGGGACCAGAGGGGGAGTAGGGAGGGGATTATGATTGATATGTAACTTGAAGAAATAATAATAAAAAAGTCTCCAAAAAGTTCCTTCCTAATAAATGCAATTTTAAATGGTTTATTTATTTATATTTTATGCGCATTTATGTTTTGTCTGCATGTATGCCTGTGTGAGGATGTTAGATTCCCTGGTACTGGAATTACAGACTCTGGTGAGCACCATGTGTGTGCTAGGAATTGAACCTGGATCCCCTGGAAGAGCAGCTGGGGCTCTTAACCACTGAACAATCTCTCCAGAATAAACTTTTGTAGAACTCTGGAATTTAACCAAATATTTATAAATATCCAGGGTGAATTTATGATTTAAAAAGTGTGTAAAGTTGTATAAGAACAGTGGGATTACAGCATCTTTACTTTCCTTATTCCTAGCATCTAGTCTCCCAACTCTGCAGGAGACACAAAAATAAACATTCCTCATTCAAACTGAAAACCAGCAGTCTAGCAGCCAGCACGACAACTGCTTTGAAATCACTAAAAATAAAAATAAAGAAGTACCAAGGGAACTAAGACAATATACTAGAAAACAGCCATTTAGCATAAAATAGGACAGTGACAGAGGGACAGAGGGACAGGCAAGACATATGATATATACAGAGAAGAAAGCATAATGCTGGCTATACATCACACTCTGTTAGTTATGTTAAATGCAAACACATTAAACATTAAAAGTAAATTATTGAACTCTGAATAAAAGATTGACAGAAAAGATTTTTAAAGTAAGTCTTCTCATATAAGAAACATATTTTAAATATATTTATTTAAATATACTTAAACATATACGCTGCCTATAAGAAATATATCTTATTTTTATTTTTAATTTATGTATTTATTGCTTCAGGTTACATCTCCATCATAGTGTCCCTCTTTCCACCCCTCCAGTCCTGCCCTCCCACCCTCTACCCCCTACCCCTTCCATCCCACTCCTTTGGAGTGGAGTGTCCCTACATAACAGTCCCCCGCCCCAGTTCAGCAGTCATATGAGGACTAAGAGCCTCCTCATACACTGGGGGCCTACAAGGCAGTACCACTAGGGAAAAGTGTCTCATTGACAGGGAGAAAAGAAAAAAAAAGTCTATGTTCATGTTCCCTTTGGTGCATTGCTTGTAGTATAGATATTCTGTACTATATGGCTAAAACACAACTATAAGTGAATAGATGCCATGTGCATCCTTCTGAGTCTGGGTTAGCTCACTCAGGATGAGCTTCTCTAGTTCCATCCATTTGGCTGCAAATTGCATAATTTCATTGTTTCTGATAGCTGAGTAGTATTCCATTGTGTAGATAGATGTACCATTTTTTATTTCTTCAGGTTACATCACAATCCCCTCCCTACTCCCCCTCCACTTCCACCCTCCCACCCTCTTCCCCCTCAACCCCCCATACTCTTCCCTTTTTTTTAAGTTTAAGGTATATCTTCACCCCCAATAGCTTCCCCTTTCAGTCCAACAAATGGTTCTTTCTCTTATAACAATAAATACAATACAAAAACAACAGAAATAAATAGGCCACAATTATGAGAGTTATATGTCTTAGCATACATTCCCAATGTCCAGTCCATATGTATTTGGCACCTGACTTTAACATTCTACCATCTAACCATCTCCATGAGTTTAAAGTTCTATATCTAACTCAGCTTTCATACTAACTTGCATCACAATTTTAAAAACATCTTCTTAGATCCAGAACACCCTCTGAGGGTTGATTCCTAAACAACTCAAAATTTAACTATGAGACTCTAGCTATCTATTCTTCAACCACTTCAGAGACCTGAGAGGGATAAATATATCTAATTATATAGGAAGTGCAGGGCCCGCATCTTCCAAAACTAAAAATGACATAACAGTGGCTGCCTGGACAGTTCCCATTTTCTCTCCATACATTACAGCATCAATCTTCAACCATTTGGCCCCACAGTTTTTAATCCATTCTTTGGTTGAGGGACATCTGGGTTGTTTCCAAGGAAATATATTTTAAATTCAGAAGACAAGTTGGTTGAATTCACATATAGATAAGCTGTGTTATTCAAACAGAGTTTGAGTGGATTACAAGTATCAAAAAACGGACTTTAAGACAAAATTTATTACTGGGAACTTAGAAGGAAATCAAGGTAAATACACATATACTTTACAATTGAATCCCCAAGTATATGAAGCAAAAACAATAATGAGTTAAAGGAGGAACTGACCACTGATAATAGAACTTTGAGTCTTTAATGACCTACTTTCACCTATGGATAGCAAAACAAGGAAATAAAACCACACACCTAACAAACACATAACATTCTTCCCAATAAACCCAGAATACATACACATAGACACACATGCACACATGCATGCAAACACACATGCATACACACATATCCGTACACACATGTATATACACAAGCAAACACACATGCACACATACATGCACACACACATGCATACACACATATCCGCACACACATGCATACACACAAGCACACACACATACTCAAATCGACACAGACTATTCCTTGGGATCGACAATAGGTAAAACCATAAGATAATTCTCAATTAACCTTCACTTAAAAGGTTGATGCCATGCAAATTATGTTCTCTATCTACAATGGAAGAAAATTAAAAATCACTAGAAAAAATGTGGGAAATTTACAAATTGTAGAAATTTAGAAACTATTAATACCTTTAAATACCTATTTAGGTCAAAGAAGAAATTACGAAAGGAATGTATAAATTTTTAAAACTTACAGAATATAGCAAGAATAATATGTAGAGAAAATTTACTATAAAAAGATGTGAAAACGATAGGCTAAACGTCTACCTTGAGAAATAAGAAAAAAAATGTAAGTAAAACAAAAAAGGAAGGTAAATAAACAATAGAGTGGAAATTTTGGATATAGACAATAGGAAAACAATGGAGAAAAATCACTAAAATTAAACTGGTGTTTTAAAAGTGAATCAAAATTTGTTAACCTTTAGTTAAACTGATCAATAAAAAATCCTCCTTAATAATCGAAATTACAAGTTAAAAATGGACATTTGGACTGGTGAGATGGCTCACTGGGAAAAGTCACTTGCTGCCAAGCTTGATGACCTGAGTTTGATCCCTGGACCCACATCCTAGAGAGAATTTCCTACATGTTGTCCTCTGATCTCTATGGGCATGTCATGGTATGGACACATGCACATTCACAGACACACACACACATACACAGATACACACACACATGCATCACACAAGTACAATGTACACACAGAGGCATTCACATGCACACATGCACATGAACACACACAATAAAATGTTATTTTTTAAAAATTAGGGAATTATTGTTGACCTCAGATAATAAAGACGGTTATAATATCAATATATATCAAGACAATTTGCAGCTCAACAAGTCAAATAACTTAAAAAAGGACATATTTCTAGAATGATACATACTATGGAATTAACTGATTTGGGGGATGTAACAGTTAATTTTTACTAGCAACTTGATTGGATAAGAAACAGCTGGAACACACTTTTGAGTATGTCTGTGAGAGAATTTCCAGAGAGGTTTAACTGCAGAGAGGAGACCTTTTGTGAATGTAGGTCATACTGTCTCATGGAATAAGAGAGACAAATGCAGAATGCCTGCACTCCCCTTTCTTGGGTTCCTGGTGCATTGAGATACGAGCAAGATTTCTCTTACTGCCACACCTTCTCTGCCATGGTAGAATTCATCTCTTGAACTGTGAGCCAACACTCAACCTTTGTAACCCTATTTCGCTTCTTATGAGGTGTTTGTTTGCAGAAATGAGAAAAGCAATACGGGAAAAAACAAAATCTGAATAGAAAGTTAAAAAATTAAACTAGTAATCAAAAAGTTTTGCTCACAGAAAAACTCAAGATTAAATGGCTGTACTAGTGAACTCTATCAAACTTTTAAGAAAAAAAATTAGCACTCAACCTTCATAACATCTTCCCAAAAATAGAGGACAGAACACTTCCGAATCATTCTGTATATTGTCTGAGATACACCATGGCTTTATATAAATGATAGCCATATGGTTCACTCCAGGTCTTATGGAACCAATATCACATATCATTTAACACTCTGCTGTAAGAAAGGGGATAAATCTCCCAAATGCCGAGAATAGTCTCTGTATGGAGATTCTCCCAGTCAGTCCATCTGAGCTTTGACTATACATGGTTCCTGCCACCAGCCAGCTTCCACCTTTGTTCTTGTAAGAGTGCTTCTGGGATAAACTGAAATCCATCTGTAACCGATCTTTTAAATTATTATTTATCACTTATTTATTTATTACTAAATTCACTTATAACAAACACCAACAATTTCTTAACTATTAATCCTATAAATTCCTACAACCCCTTTAACCTATCCACTAAACCTATTGATAATTATTTTTCTAACCTTTTAGAATGATACAGTCTCTGGGGCAGGTCCTCAGTCGTCAGGAACACAGTCTTTGTTGTAGATTCTTTAACGCACTTAGCAGTCCTTTTTCTGGGTCTCTCAGATGCAGGTTCGTCAGGGTAAGTTGGTTATTGCAGTCTCACCTTAAATAAGGCTTCATGCTTTCTTCTCTGTGGGAGACCCCAGGCGTCTGCAGGCCAACTTACTTCTTTTGAATCAGGAACTCAGCTGCTCTGCCTCAGTCCTTAAAGCCAGGCAAAGTTTCCCCTAGGCCACTGATCGGACAGATCAAACCCCTCCAGGCAAAAGCTGAGCCACAGGGTCCAGTCCTTGGCCTTTTGGTGTCTTGCTCAGGCTTTCTTTGCTCACCGGCTTCTTTCTGCTTCAGGGAGAGAGCTGGCCATCAATGGCCAGCCAGCCCTTTTTTCAGCAGGACTCTTGGAGCTCTCTAGCATCAGGTGCCTCTTCTCCTTCTGGGCTCCATGCACTGTCCTTAAATAGGAGGAACTCTGTTTCAGCTTAATTTGGGCTCTGCCCACTTAGCAGCTGAAAACAATGTCAGGCCAGATACTTTGTTTCTTCAAGTCTATTGAGTCTTTCCTGTTTTTCCTGACTTCAACCTTGTTTTTCAGTCTATTAAGTCTTTCCTGTTTTTGCTGACTTCATGCTGATAATGCTCTTCATGCCCCGAATTAAGAGACAGTATCAGAAACTCCTATATATTTTCTAAATCTAATTTATCTAACCCCTACATCCATCCTTTATGCTGATTAGCATAATGGAGAAGCTGACTAAGGAGAACCACTTGATTGCCCCCAAACATGGCCTTTAGTGATAAGGATGGGATTTGCACCCATGAGTACCAAGTTCAAAATGAGATAAAGCATTATAAGAAAACTGAAACCAATATCCCTGATGGCTATAGATACAAAAATTCCCAGCAAAATACTTGCGAATGGAGTCAAGCACCTCAGAAAAAGTATGATGACCTCAGAAAGTTGTGTTTGTTATAAGAATGCAAAGTTACCTTAGCATGCTAATATATCATGTTAATAGAGTAAGAAGCAAAAGCTCCTCTCTGGAGAAGCAGAAAACAAAACTTGAAAAAAATTCCAACACTCTCTTGTGATTAAAAACGAAAAGCAAATTGATAATGGAAGAAGACTCAGATAAGCAGCATCTACCAGGAACCCACCCACAAGCTTTCCCGTGAGATCAGCCAGCAAGATGAAGATCCTGTCCAGAGGCAGAATGGAGAGTCTAGATACAAACCTTTGGTTATCTGGGGATTTTTGTTGTTGTTTTGTTTTGTTTTGTTTTGTTTTTAACACAGGCACTGAGATAATAAGATATGGAAAGAATTATCTTTTTTTTAACAAATGATACTGGGACAACTGGATATCCACATGCAAATGAATGATAACATAGCCCCATCTCCATAAACATGGAAATTAAATCACAGTAGATCAGAGGCCTATATTTAAAAGCTAAAATTAGAAATAACATAAAAGAAAATACAGATATTCAGATCCTGGATTAAAAATAGCTTCTTAAAAAAAAAAACAAACTATGACATCAAAAACACAGCAAATAAGGATAGATACATTAGACTTTATCAAATTATACACCTTGTTTCCTCAAAGGACATTATCAAGACACTACAGACAACATAGAGAATGAGAGAAAAATATTTATTATGTAGTATCTATAATATATAAATATAACTATTTCCTAGTTCACCAATAAAGACAATCCAATTTAAAAATGGGTCATGGCTAGGGCTGTGTCTCAGTGGTAGACCACATGCTTACTTTAATCCAAGTGCTTAAATAAAATGTCAAAATAGGGAAATATCTGAGCAGCTACTTCTCCATTGAAGACACACAAATCACCAATAATTATACTTGGTACCATTAGGCAAGTAAATAAAATGCAAATCAAAACCACAACGAGACACCATTTCACATCCGATAAGGAAGGCAGATCTCATTTTCATAAAAAGGGAATTGAAATAACAAGGACAATCAAATGGAAACTGGAACCTTCCTGCACTGTTGGAGGAAGGTGAGGCAGTGTAGCTGCCCTCTAAAACAGTTACTCAAAGTTAAGCATAGAGAGATTTAGCAATCCTTTGGCGTATAAGCAAGGGAATCAAAAGCCTGCTTTTGAAAAGACTCATCCAAATGCTCATAGCAGCCCTATTCCACCTAGGCCAAAGGTGGAAACAGGCAAATATCCATGGAGTAAGAAATGGAGAAGCAAAATCAATAGAATACCATTAGTCCAGAAATAAGGATAGAGTTTTACTTCATGCTCCAACATGGATGAACTTTGAAACCATGCTAAATGAATGAAGCAGAAAAAGAGGCCATATATTATAGGATTTGTTTCTATAGCAAGACTAGGCAAATCCAGAGGCAGAAAGCACATTGTAGTTTCCAGGGAAGATAGCAGTTTGTTCAGGTGATTAATATATTCCGGATTTAGATAGTGGGACTGCTGTAAAGCCTTGTGACTACTAAAATCAATGAGTGACTTGTGCATTCAAAATGGTAACTCTTAGAGTGTGCAATGTGATAAGATATCTGAAAATATTTTAGGTTATGTATCTTAGAAAAGATATAACAGAGATAACAATATACTTATAAAATGTAATTCAAACAGTATTTAAATTGTTAATTTCTCTACTGTGCAGAGAAACCAGAAATTGACAATTAGACCAAATCACAATCAATAGAGTAAATTATACCAGAATACAACTCATAGACGGGCATATGCAAATGACTCAAAATATATTCACTTCACTGACAGTCATAGAATCCCAAATTAAAATAACAATGAGTGATCTTTCTGCACTCACCAGACTTGCAAGCATCAAAAAGAACTATCCTATCTGCTGTGAGCAGAGACTGTGAGGGAAAAATGGGGCCTTACACATTGCTGCTTGGGATTGGGATGGAGCTACAGTCTTCTGGTAGTAAACAAGCAATCCCTATTAATACCCAAAGTGCACAGAAACTTTAATGTAGCAATTCCACTTCTGTGAATGTATTCCAGGGAAATTAGATAGCAGCTTCTAAAGACAGAGCTGGAAACACCCATACATATTGTCGCTGAATTTGTTATTGGTGTTTATAGTGACACCAACCTGGGTACACTCTTGTATATTTACATACATTGCATGTATATGTATATAAAGACAAAGACAAATTAGGAAACTACCAGAAGATTTAAAGAGAATTCCTTGGCTTGTATTGGACCAAAAAAGAAATGGATACAAATACACACACACAGAGGTGGGGGGCGAGAGAGAGTATTCTTTTAATAACCTAGGAGCAATGTGTTTGTTTATATATTCACATACTACATGTCTACATGTAAATCTGTATATGATTATACTTATAATATACCCATAAGAACAGAAAGGAAACGACTTTGGCATTTGGGCATTACACACTGTTGCGAGCACTCCAACTGACCAGGAAAATGTTCTATAGCCATTTCCTCTGTTTTGAAACATTCCCTTCAGGAAAGAGGCAGAAGGCTCACGAGACCCAGGAAGTAAACAACCTTCACATGTCTAAGAAAGAAAACTGCCAGGGGAGGAGACTCTCACCAGCTAAACTGCCCAGAAGAGTCTTTCCAACTGCCAATAAGTCATGCAAACATTTCCGGGGTGCAGCTGTTCTGTACTGGGGCAAGCTTTTCAGCAGTGGAACTGCTTTTGACTCATCCCTGCTCATGTAAGTAACTCTTCATCCATACTCCTGTAAGTAACCCCGATAAATACTTTGAGACATCAGGTTGGACACTAGTGTAATTGTTACTTTACTCTGTCATAAATTCCCTATCTGGGCTGAGTAGATGTGTGTGTGTGTGTGTGTGTGTGTGTGTGTGTGTGTGTGTGTGTGTCCTGTTTATTTAAGACATAGTTTCTTCACGAAATCCTTCTACCAGAACACCTTCTGCAGGGCTTTTCACTCCATGTGAGAGTTAACTTAATTATCTTCCTGCAAGAATGGGTTACAGAGGGCTAATAGCCATAATTTACAAAGAACTCAAGAAATTAAATGCTAAGAAACAAAATAATCCAATCAAAAACTGGGGGACAGAGCTAAACAGAGAATTCACAAAGGAGGAATTCCTAATGGCTGAGAGACACTTGAAGAAATGCTCAGCATCCTTAATCATCAGAGAAATGCAACTCAAGATGACTCTGAGATTCCATCTCACACCTGCCAGAATGGCTAAGATCAAAAGCTCGTATGACAGCACATGCTGGCGAGGGTGTGGGGAAAGGGGAACCCTACTCCATTGCTGGTGGGAGTGCAGGCTTGTGCAACCACTATGGAGGTCAGTCTGGCGATATCTTAGAAAACTTGGAATAGCTCTGCCTCGGGACCCAGCCATACCACTTCTGGGTATACATCCAAATGATTCCTCACTGAATCACAAGGAAGTTTCCTCATCTATGTTCATAGCAGCCTTATTTGTAATAGCTAGAAGCTGGAAACAACCCAAATGTTCCTCAACCGAAGAATGGATTAAAAAACTGTGGTACATCTATACAATGGAATACTACTCAGCTATCAGAAACAATGAAATCCTGCAATTTGCAGCCAAATGGATGGAACTAGAGAAGCTCATCCTGAGTGAGCTAACCCAGACCCAGAAGGATGCACATGGCATCTATTCACTTATAATTGGATTTTAGCCATATAGTACAGGATAACTATACTACAACCAATGCACCAAAGGGAACATGAACATAGACTTTTTATCCTGTCCGTGAGACACTTTGCACTAGTGGTGCTGCCTTGTTGGCCCCCAGTGTATGAGGAGGCTCTTGGCCCTCATATGACTGCTGAACTGGGGTGGGGGACTGTTATGTAGGGACACTCCACGCCAGAGGAGTGGGATGGAAGGGATAGGGGGTAGAGGGTGGGAAGGCGGGACTGGGAGGTGTGGAAAGAGGACACAACGATGGAGATGTAACCTGGAGTAATAAATAAATTAATTAATTTAAAAAACAAAAGAATGGGTGACAGGTCCATCGGTTTCCTCTTCTGTTTCCACTACTCATCCCTCTATCTTGGACTCTCTCTTCCTACAAAGTATATGTAGAGAAAAAGCACCTACACAATTTCCCCACCTATTCCTTGCCATCAAGTGCAGTATGGAACCCAAAAGAAGCAGGTAGGGTCGATAACTTGCTTATCATGTCTTTTCTTAGAGTTTATTCTTGGTCTTCATGGACAATAAAGAGTCCCAGTCTGCAGCCTTTGTTTACTTCTGCTTAGCCTTTTCAGGCCTGAATAACCTGCAAACACTGACTGAGCTTCTAATATGTGCAAAGGTCTATTCGAAGCACCTGGAGTTGGAGGCGAGGAGGTTGGTGGAGAAATGTGGAACATACAAAGAGCCAAACAAGGCATCTGTTCTGGATGAGCTCATCACATGAGGGGGTGTGAGATCAGTTAAGAGAGGCAGTCACAATCAATGTGATGGGGTATTTCCAGGCTGGAGGAAGAGGTGCTTAAGACCTACTTAGAATAACAGTGTCTACTCTGCTCTACCTGTCTCTAACAGGGAGTAATCCCAACTATCTCTGTCTACATGTCTTCTAGAAAAGAGAAGCGCTCCCAGATAAGGAAAGAAAATTCCAAAGAGATAGTGGAGTAGGGCTAAGAGCCAACAATTTAAAATGCTCCAGGTGGGGCCCAGGGGAAATCACTTCTGCTTGTGAAGCCATAAGAAAGTGGGGACAAGAAGTGATTGTTCTAGATGGTTATAGGGTCATGAGTGTGGATGGGAGGGAAGGAAACTGGGAGGTAGGCTACAAGATTAAAAACCCTCACAACTTCCTCGGGTTTTCTTACCCAGCAGGATTTCATGAAGCATTTGAAGAATGTCTGTTGGTGCAATAAACTACAGAGAGATGGTGAGAGATACTCACATCGGACAGAGCCTGGTTCTCCAATCTCTTCAAAGCAGAGCAGAACCCAGAGCAGGAGGAGGGGTCCCAGGGTGGGAGACTGGGAGGGAGCCTGCATGGGCAAGCGCTGTGAAGTTCCTGCCTTTCTTGCCTTTTGGGCCTTGGGACTTGTGAGACTTCCCTCCCTCTGTGCTTTCAACCTATAAAAGCTGCCTCTTTGATCTAAAAGAGAAAAATGGATTCAGCCTCCAGGTTAATGCTGTTTGCTGAGTGTTTCAGAGAGGCTGCATGATGCAAGGATGAACATCACAGACAGGCCCAGGAGATGCAGCTGTAGGGGATAAAGGCACCCCTCTTAACCTGTGTGGAACAGTGTGTGCTTAGCTATAAAGCCAGAGAAACAGCCCCTGCCCCGCATTCTGAGGGGCAAATCTTATCAGATAGCTGTTGTCACACTGTGCTCAACAGAACCACAGTGGCCTGGAAGAGAATGTATTCAATCAGTCAGTGCATCTGGGTCCAGCCGATGTGATGATGCAGGTGCTTTGAATGAAGTCTTGCTTGTTCATGTAACAATTCAGACGTAGGTCATCTGAACAGTTCTGCTGACGTGCCCAAAGGTGAGGCCTCTATTGCTGACATAGGACGACATTTGTTGTAACAATGGACTGCTTTGGCTCAGTTCCATAGCCACATTCTTTGGATTCCATGGACTCTGTTCTATGAGCATCAGTGAATGGTACAGGACAAGGATGAATATAGACACCTTAATCCCTTTGCTAGCCACTGCGTATATCATGTCTCCAAGCAGCCCAATGGCCAAACAAATCACATGGTCAAATCTCATGTCAGAAAGGAATGGCATGGCAAAGTTACAATGACATAAAGCAGGGATATGGGAAGTGACAAAGAATCAGGCCATTTTTGCAATCCACCACGGCCTCCATAAAGCATAAGCTATGCAAATAAATGGGTAACATTACTATCCAAAGGCAAGTTAATCAATGAACACTTGTTGAATTGATTTACATGGTCACTGGCCTGTCTCAGACCTGATTACTTCCACAAGTGTTTTTCCAATCATCCCATAGTTTTTCACAGCAAAAATAAAAGTCCATTTCAAAACTATCCATAAATTTTTTCTTGGGCAGCTGAAGCTGTCTGTCTTCCCTCTGTGTGAGATTCTAATGTGTGTGTGTGTGTGTGTGTGTGTGTGTGTGTGTGTGTGTGTGTGT
>CAJQZJ010000175.1:734669-791484 GCA_907164525.1 Lophiomys imhausi
GTGTGTGTGTGTGTGTGTGTGTGTGTGTGTGTGTGTGTGTGTGTGTGGATGCGGGGTGTTTGTGGTGGTTGTCTGTTTCCATTTAGCTTAAGTCGTCAGCGATAACTTTCCCTTGGCAATTCCATCAGGGCTCTTTCTAAATGTGCTGACATTTCAATTAAATGTCAGTGGTATCATTCTGTTTACCAGCTGGAAGATTTGTAATGGGGAATATTGGTAGTGCCAGAGCCTACAAAGTTCCATTTGGTAAAATGCCAGCCAATGTCTTTTGTCTCTTATACTCCCATGGGTTTGTCTGCACGTTGGGTTTTGACAGCCTGACTGGCTCTTCAAGACATCCCCGGTACTGTAGGTTAGGAATATTCAAACTGCTCCCTGAATCCTAGCAGGATGCTTCTAGAGTCAGGTTACTTTTCAAATTTTTTTTTTTTTTAATTAGAACTTGGAATCTGTTTTCTACTTTCCTAGCTTAATTAAACAGCCCTGGCTTGCCAATCAAGCAATTCCAAAGTTATTGTTTGCAACTATTTATGTTTGCATGTATCTATGTCTATACATAATACATACATACATACACATACACATATGTACATGGATTTTAATTGGAATAGCAGAAGAAAGTACATTCTCAGGCCACAGACTAAAGAGTTGTTCTGCCCTCTTCGGCCGCCTGTTAGCCTGCTCTGTAACTTTGAGCCACTTATCTGGGTCTCCGGGCTTCTAGTTCCTCACTGGGAATAGGGTCTCAGAGTTCTGAGGCTTAGATGATTCTCATATTTAAAGAAGTAATGAAACATTTATTGTCAATATTAATACAGAGCAGCAAAATAAAGAGTAAATATATCAGATACTGATAATGGTACAAGAAAATAATTGCCATCCACGATTCCCGACTGAACCATTGTATTGATATGTCAGGGTTGTATACATTTATAGAGTGATCATGATATTTCAAAACATGTGGAGAGTATGTACCACATTATGTAATTGATATTTCCATCTCTTTTGCATTTCTTTATTTTGGAGACTTTGAGCTCCTCTTTTCTTGCTCATCATCAAATGTGAAATAAGTTTCTGTAAGCCGCTGTCACCCTGCTGCTCCCAGGGACATCTGAGTTTGTCTTATCTAATTGGGATTTGGTGCCGATTATCTAGCCTTCCTCCACTCCCTCCCACACACCCTTCCCAACTTAATCTCATTTATTAAAATTTTATTATTGTACTGACTGAATTCAAGAATTTTTCTATTAATCAAAGTTGATTTTTAAAGATACACAAGAAGTATAACTACCATCAAGCTGTTTAATACATACTGATTTCCAGGTAAGATTTCATCTGAGAGAACATGTTCTGTTGCTTAAAACCTATGGAAGATTGTTCTCAGCCATCCACGTGATTCTAAGTTAGGGCTTACAGATGCAACTCAGACAAGATCCCAGTCCACATTGCCATGGAGGACAATTATTCCAAATACAGGGATAAAGTCATTCCATGGTGGTCTGTGCTAGCATAGGTGACAATAGTCTATTTCGTAAATAGTAATTACCATGTCCATTGACCAGGGTTGAAAATGGCCCTCTGAATGATTGGTAATAGTTGGAAGTCCCTGTCCCTCACCGAGGCTTCTGTGGCTAACAGTAACATTGATATCATCTAGTATTTCTGGTTCAACACAAGATACACAGAGGAGGACTGCAGAGGAAGCCCACAGCAGCCTTGCTTCTCAACCACTGTCATTGTATGGGTGGATTGGGGCAAATTGAGTTGATACAAGTTCAGGACTGGTCTGGTAGACCAGTAAACCCAAACAGGGCACCACTCCATCTTCTCTTCAGCTAGGATTCCACAGGAAGCTGTGCTTGCAAGAGATCTTCATGTCTGTTGCTTCTGGATCCATGTAGTATCAGGGATATAAAACAGAGGAATGCCACCAACTATCAGTGTAATATGGTGATCCATGACAAACAAAATCAGCTCAACATGGTGACCCAGGACAGGCAGAATCAGCTTAACATGGTGACCCAGGACAGGCAGAATCAGCTTAACATGGTCCCAGGACAGACAGAATCAGCTTAACATGGTGCCCTATGGCAGGCACAATCTTCCCATTTCACAGATAGATACACTGGAGTCCCAGGGACCTAGTTAAACTTTCATCAACTAGCCTCTAACCTCAACTTCACTATGTATTTATCATCTATCGGGAATTCTTTAAAGGGGAGCAGGGAAGTGCTGCCCATTTTATTTCATAAGTTAGTGCAAAGCTTACTTTGCTCAAGAGCTCTAGAGCAGACAGGCTCTCTTATCCTTTCATCTATTCCACCATGGGGCACCAATGTTCCTACAAGAGAACCCCTACTTCTGTTTTATTGATTTTATAGTAACCTGTAGGATGAAAGTGCTTTATTCTTAACATTTTTGTTATGGGTGATTATGTAGGTTGTTTTCACAATTCACTATAAGGTATACTGCTGTAATAAACATCTTTGCATTTAATGCATATTTTTGTTGGTATACATGAGTATAATTTACTTTTATACATATTTTCCTGAGGCAAGAGGGGGATGTTATGTTCTGAAATGTAGAAAGAATACAAACATTGGCCTTGAACAGATTTAGGAGTTTCGTTGGAGTTGAGAAGTTCGGGGATGGTCAGGGTTGAATTAAGGAAGAATGGTTGTCAAATGATAAACTAAAATGCTTTCATTTTTCCTGAGAAATGAGACATTGCTCTTTTCCTGGGAAATAGGCTAATGTTGATAAGAAGGAGATATCTGCAAATTGGGTGTGGAGCTGTAAGTCCAAGGTCATAGAGAGAGCGTTGAAAGTAGCAGAGATGTGAGGCACAGACGGAAGTCAGTATCTGGCTCTCTGGTTATTGTTCCTGTTTGGCTCTCTCTTCTTGTCTGTGAAATGACTGGAAAACTTAAATTGTTGAGGAAAAGCCCCACCTGAAGACCTGGAAAGACACTGGTGCTAATGCCAGTTCGGCTACTTATCTACCTGGTGTAGTTTTATCCACGGGGTACAGCATGCTTGCTCCTTTGCCATACCTATGGCCAAACCAGCAACAGTGAAGACATAGCTGAGTCTATGATAATGGTAACGGAGCTACCGATATTCCCTAGAAAAGGCAGGAGGGGACAGTCACAAGACCCACCAGCTATTACTCCTTCTTGCCCTCCACCAAGCTGCAAGTGATTTGAAGAGATGTTAGAAGATACAAGGGGTTAAATGAAAGGTAGACTCCATGATCCACCCTCTGTGAAGTTACCATCCATGATGGATTGGCACTTCATGGTGATGCAGCCATTTCTGGGCTTTCCACTTCCTGTAGGTAACCTTCCCAAATGGTTCTGTAAGCATGCCCTTAGACACAATACATTCATTGACTCACCAAGTGGGAGTTTTATGGAATTGCATTTTGGTCTGTCTTTGGTATCCTATTTGGAGTTTAGAGATATAATTGCCATCTGTAAAATGGGGGAGAAATTTCCTTACGTGATATGATTATGGTGATGACTTATACCCACTGCTCCAAAGAATACACACAAGTGCATAGCTTGAATAAGCAGTGGCTATTTTATCTTCATCAAATCTAGCCTAGAGATAGTTTATGTTTTCTCCCACCTTGAGTGTGCCGTAGTTCTATTATATGATGAGGAAAGTTGGGAAGAATAAAACCCTAGAAATTAAATCACTGTTTAATGAATTAATAATTTAATCTACATTTAAAAAATATTCTTTTGGCAAGAACCCAGAGGGAAATAATAGTTATTAAAGATTCAAACATTTCACTGTGGGGGAAATGACATTGTTTAGAAAGGTTTTCTTTAAAGTGCATTTAATGTCCTTTACTCTGTGCTGTGTAGGTCTTGCAGGTCAGTTTCTTCCAGTTCTCAGGGGAAGAATGGAATGACCTGAGGAATACACCTTGAAAATCTTAGATGATAAAAAAGGATTAAAAACCAATAGTCTTTCTGCTTCAACTCTTTCAGTTTTCCTTTCATCCCCAGAAAGTGCAGGAGTGAGTGGCACATTTGAGGGATCTGATGTCTTCTGTCAAGGGTTAGAAGAAAGTGTCTCTGGGTGCCATGGCTGACTGCAAACTGGCACTATGTTGATGCTGGCCAGAGGTTGTGGTGCTGAGCCTTGGGTAGGAGTGAAAAAATCCACCCCAAGATTCCAGTTGCCCATTCCACTAATGGCTAATGGCTACCATACTGGACAGTTTGGGGTTAGAGAGTTCTACTAATTGGCTTGGTGCAAAGTCTCATTTACTGTGTGAGAATTAGAATCTGAACACAGAGATAGGAGAGGTTGTTGCCTCATTCTGCATCTCAGGATGCAGACTATCTGTGTGATGGTTCATCTTCACTGCTTTGAGAGATGAACAAGAGAGGAGCCAAGGACAGGTCTTCGTGTGTCTATGAGGTCATTTCTAGAGACAACTGGATCTGGAGGCTCCATTCTAAGCCAATCATTTAATCTGATATATTAAAATTTATGTAGGGTCATGGTTAATCTTCACTGTCAACATGACTGGATTGGGAATCATGTAGGCAGTATACCTCTAGGCGAATATGAGAATGTTCCCAGAGAGGTTTAACTACTCACCCTGAATTTCATAGTATGGGCTGGGGTTTCAAACTGAATAAAAAAGAAAAAGGAAACTGACTGTCAGCTGATATCAAATCTCTGTCTGTCTGTCTGCCTGTCTGTGTCTCTCTGTCTCTTTCTCTCTCTCCCTTCCTCCACCTCCCACCCCTGATTATGGAAGTAATCTGACCAGCTGCCTCATGTTCCTACTACCTGCCCTTACACTGAATCAAACTAAACCCTTCCTTCTTTAAATTGCTTTTGTCAGGTGATTTGTCACAGCAACAAGACAATTACATCATATGGATAGACTACTGGGAAGTGATGAGAGTGTGGGAAGGGGGGTGTGGACAGAGGAAATAAGTCCCTGAGGGTCTCTCCTTACCTCTATAACTTGTCATGGTGCCTCTATTGTGTCCTGCTTTGCCTCCTAGCTGCTGTGATTTAAATGGCTCTGTTCCAGATGATTCTATCACCATGCACTGTTCTGTGCCATCCCAGGTCTAGAAATAACATAGACAAGATCTTTCAACTCCTTGACAGTTGATTACCTCATCTACAAAAATGGACAGAACCATTCACTCAGTCTGCCTGCTCTGTTTAATATGCACTGGCTTTAGGCTGAGCTACACATTGCAAACAGCAGACAGGCTTTGCCAGATTTGTAGCAGCACCTCTCAGTGCTGATGGAACACTCTGGCACATCACAATGCTTGGGCCAGGCATGAAGAATGTGCTTCATATGTTCACTGGTTGTCAGAGCCAGTGGGGATAACAAACCCCTTCCTTAGAACGGCCTCCAGTTCTTCCTTTTCCATTGCCCTAGTCTTTTCTATATCATCATAAGCTAAAAATGACTTACAGCCAGGGTAAAGACAAATGAACTCTGTGTCTAGACAGGGATCTGAAAGCACAGCAGTAGACATGGCCTTAATTCCAGGTTACCTCCTGCCTTGACACCCATTCCAAGGAACAAGTGGAATGCAGCATCCTTAGAGCTTTCCACCAGGCTCAAGAGACCCTTGAGCGTCTGCTGTGGGGGAAGATACTCAAGGAAACAGCTCCCCCCTTTGTCGTGGTCCTCTAGCATCTTAGCCATGTGCTCACCTCTACTTGGAGAGTGTTGGCAAGGAGATGGGTAGAGACCACAATATACAGGAAAGATAGGAAAGTCACATAAGCCTGAGTCCCCAGCACCCAAGCCTCTTTCAGGAGTCAGCACAATCCAAGGGGACCTTCCTTTTGATGCTGGGGGATGCCTGGTGTGGCTCTTCTTGAATGTGCATATATATGCCCAGGGGAGGACGCATTAGCCTCTGAGCCCTCTGATTTCAAAGCAGGATCCCAGAATGCCTTAACTTGATCAGAAGCTCTGATGTCATGTCAGAAATGATGCCAGGTCCTGAGTTCTCATCTCAACCCTGCCATCAGCTGAGCTGTGTGTTCTTCTGATTGACACAACCAGCCTGTCAGGTTCACGTATCAGTAAAATGACCATGGTCCCTATCTTCTGTGTGCCTCTAAATGAGAATGAGAATGTGAAGGCAAGACAGATGTAGGGGGCTACACCTTCAGTCCAGCACCAAGGAGGCAGAGGCAGATGGGTCTCAATGAGTTCAAGGTCAGTCAGCAAGACCCTGGGCTGTGTGTGTGTGTGTGTGTGTGTGTGTGTGTGTGTGTGTGTGTGTGTCTATGTCTGTGTGTCTGTGTGTTTTAAGTGAAGGCTAATAGAAGAGTGTTTGCACACTTTAAAGCAAATATGAAGTTTCTGGCAATATTCTGGAGAACAGCAGATGTCTGGATGTCTGGGCTGAGGCCTATGTAGAGTCTGTGGCTTTAGGACCATGGAGAATGTCAAGGTGCTCTGGTCCTTCCTTGGTTGCTAACATCTTTCTTCACTCTTCTAAGAACATGGGAAGCCAGTCCTTGTTCTTAATGCCATGTGAGGGGCCTCATAATCATGCCAGAGAAACCAGTTCCGGATAAAGCTAACAATGTCACTAGTGGTGTGACTAGAATGGAAGACCTGAGGTATAGAGTATAACTGTGACACGTCTATTGTAGCAGGAAGAACCACCAGTGCCTGTCCATCTACCTCTGGACCTTTAGTCATGCAAACCACTAAATGCCCTCACTATTTAAACCAAGAAGAACAGGTTTTCTGTGGTTGGCACCAACCTGCTCATGAGCAGTGTGGGTGCACTATGCCAAATTCATATTGGGAAGCCCCGAGATGTCCACGTCTGCTCTCATGGCTCTTCACCCAGGGTCAGATTCTTTGCTGCTGTCAACTATTCCTCATGTGAAATGATGGGAGTATTTGGACATTTGAAGACTCTTCCACATGTGTCCAACTTAAAACTTGTTTTAAGTAATTTTATATCACCAAATCTTCACAGTTTCTGATTTCCACACCTGGGCGTTTGGGGAGGCTGGTTGAAAAATAGGAAGCTGACACTGGAGTCCTCTGCTCCCTGCCTCCTGCCACTGTTCCAGGATTGAGGGTGGTCACATAGGGTTTCTCTTCCCCCAGAAGCATCCCGGCTGCCTC
Source organism: Lophiomys imhausi (assembly GCA_907164525.1). Lineage (NCBI taxonomy): Eukaryota > Metazoa > Chordata > Mammalia > Rodentia > Muridae > Lophiomys > Lophiomys imhausi. The sequence continues at coordinate 741,820 of CAJQZJ010000175.1, forward strand.
TCTTCCCAGCTTCTGGATAAATAACTCATGTTCTCATCGCTGCATGTCACTGATAGAGAGTTTTCAGTGGGGTTCAATATAATTGCTACCATCTATCACTTTAATAGCTGAATGAAGGTGAGATGTAATTAGAAAGGGTGTCAGTGGAATATGGAGTTTGTTTTACAATTATCTATACAGCCCCAGGGACTATCAGCACAGAACACTGCCTTTTAAGAGCCCAAGAAACATGTGGCACAATGGCATCACTGAATGACTTAAAGGACCCTGATCCAATTCTTCCGTGTTTTTTTTTTTTTTTTCAGCTCCTTTGAATATGGGCACAGGTTTGTGTACCCTGGGTGCTCAACAGGCTTTGGATAAAGATGTATAAGGCCTTCTTTTTTTAAGGGTAGGACCAGGAGGGGAGGAGAGAGGGGGCTGTGACTGAGATGTAGCTTGAATTAATAAAAAAAAAAAATCAAATCCTAAACTTGACTCAGTGGGCGTCTTGCGAGATGGAATCGGAAAGATCACAAGTTCAAGAGCAGTCTGAGATACCAAGTGATTTCAAGCCTAGACTGGGCCTTCGTAAGACCCGGTCTCCAAATAAAGGGTAAAAAGGAAGTTAGGGATATAGCTCAGTGGTAAAGCATGGCTTCGCATGTATGAAGACCTAGGTTCGGTGCCCAGAACTGAAAGGTGATATGGAATCCGTTTCTCATGGCCCTTACTTTAGCACCGCAGGGTGTTTCCTAAGTGAGGACTTTGAGCATCCCAGCTGCTGCTGCTGCTCTGATGAGCTGTTAATGACTTCCAAAGAAACACTGTAATCTTCTCGGGGTCACTGGTGAAAGGGGCCCATTAGTCCACGTCATTCCTTTTTCCCCAGTGAAGAGTTGCCTCCTCCATTTTTTTTTTTTTTACTGCAAAAAAAGTGAAATTTACCATTTTAAATATACAATTTGATGGTGTTAAGTACATTCACAGTGTTGTGCAACCAACACCACTATCCATTTGCAGAACGTTTCTTCATTTTGAAGAGCAATCTGGACCCATTGGATAATAGTTACCACACCTTCCCTCAGTGTCTTCTGACTCCATCCGAATGTCTGCGCCATTACGTGACTACATAGTTCTCACAGCTTTACCTAAGTGGGGTTTTACAGCTCTTACCCTCCGGTTTCTTATTTATGTCATATAGCATGTCTTCAGTATTTAGCCATGAGGCAAACTATGTCAAAATTACTTTCCTTTTCCAAGGCTGAATAATTTTAAAATCTATTATACACTTATCCATTAATTGAAATTTGGGCTACTTCTATCTTTGGCCTATTGCCACTGTGATTATTAAATAAATACACAAATATTTGTGCCGATTATTTCTACCTTTCATTCCTTGGTTATACATCCAGAGGTAGAATTTCTAGATTGTGTGGTAACTCCATGTTTAACCTTTTAAGAAACCCAAACTATTTACTACAGAGGTTGTAATAATAAAAATTTCCATACTTCCTTAACCGAATTCCTCCTACTCCACCTCCTCTTCCTCCTCTCTCTCTTTCCTTCCCTCCTCCCCCTCCCTTTCTTTCTGTCTGTCTGTCTCTCCCCCTCCTGTCCCCCTCTCTCCCTGTCTCTGTCTCTGTGTGTGTGTGTCTGTGTGCTGTTAGGGATTGAAGTGAGGAAAACCCTGGTATGCTCTCTCCATCTCCTCCAAATTACTTACTCAACAAACTTGCCAGAATCAAAGCTGAGGCCACTGTCTCTGCCTTGACTCAACCAATGCCTTCGCCTAACAGCTCCATCCTGGTTTATCATGCCACAGGAAGAAATCAGCAGCAGATAGAGTGCTGATAGCTGACCCTTATTTAGGAGATACTGTCAGTGAAAAGAACATTGCTACCAGATAACGATCACTTGCTGCTAGATAAATGCCAGGGCTTGTCTCCTAACGGATGCTGTGCAAAAAAATTATCAATTACTACCATAGTCTTGCTGGATTGCTGTGGTGTTCGCCCCATCAAGGGGTCAGAACCCTCTGGAGAACAGAGCCATGGGACCTTGAGAGCAGCCTCACCCTAATGCCCGGGTGCCTGGGCTAGAAGGAGTGTGGGGTAAAGGTGAGAGAAGCAGGAGGCTCTGTGTCAACTTGCAGTGTGACTTGGGTGGGTGGAGCTTTCCTGTTTTGACAGTGCCTCAGGGTCTCTACTATAAAAGCTGTTAACTGCAATCTCATCTATTTTTTAAAAGCTTTGAAAATACTCTCGACCAACACTGGGTTTCAAATGGTGCTTTTAACACTGCTGTAGTACTCACCTCTATCCTTTAGGCCGGCAGCAGTTGTAGGAGAGGTGGAAGGAGAGAATAGATTGTCTGCTTCAGGCAGGGCATAAGACCTGGAGTTCAGAGTTCCGCAGTGTGAGGACTTTGGCCAGAAGGAAACCCTCACTCCGGCTCTGAGAACAGTTTTCCTTTGGGGGCAAAGTATTGCGCATGTGCACTCAGATGGTTTCAGATTCAAGTCCCAGCTCAACTACGGATGAGCTAGCTGTGTGGTGATAAGCTACACAGTCTTGTCGAGGGTCAATTTCTTGATTTAAAAGGGACTAAAACTCTGCGCCTGCGCTGTGGCGATGTCCTCCTATCTTTGCCCCTGCTTCTCTGGCACCTCTTCAGAACCAGTCTTCAAGATTCGGGTCAAACAAACCATGCCGCTCCTGCATGCTGTTCCCAAAGGCTTCTTTAAGAAAGGTAGAAAAGCCAAGGTCTGTAATGGCCTAGACGACCCGTGGGACCATGGCTCTACTTCACCAAATTCATTCTCATCGACTTCCCTCACTCCCTCAGCCTCCCTGCCTTGCTCTGAGGTCAGTGTCCTAGTTAGTATGGCTGTTGGACGTTTGGGACTTATGGCCCACAAAACTGATCCCTCATTCACGTCCACCAAGTGTTTATTCAAATGTTTGCGCATTTATGAAGCCGACCTTCACCATACTGTTAGAAATTGCAAGATTGAGGCTGGGGACATAACTCAGTTGGGAAGCACTCGCCACACAAGCATGAGGACCGGAGTTCAGTTTCCGGCATCTGTGTAAAAGCTGGGTACAGTCGTGTACACTTAATCCCAGCACAGGGGAAACAAGGCAGGCAAAACACTAGTGCTCACTAGCCAAGCAGCCAAGCCTAGCAGGTGCCAGTGAGAGATGCTATTGCAAGATTAAAATAAGATGAGGTTGTTGGCGCACGCCTTTAATCCCAGCACTTGGGAGGCAGAGGCAGGTGGATCTCTGTGCATTTGAGACTAGCCTGGTCTATGCAGCGAGTTCCAAGTCAGCCAGAGTTACTTAATGAGACCCTGTCTCCAACAACAACAGCACACCATGGTGGAAGGTAACTAAAGAACAATATCCTTGGTTGATCTCTGGCTTCCACATGCACGAGCATATACATACATAAATACATGCATACACACATACACAGACAGACAGACACACAGTTGCACATAACCCCCTCTCACACACAATTGCCAGCTTAAGTGCCTCTGCTCTCCACTTGACCCTACAATTTTTTTTTCCCTCCCCTTTAGCCTCCTTCAATCAGTCTGGCTACTCGCTGTTCACAATTTAGGATGCTGTTTTCCTTCCACTATATTCACTTTATAACTGTTTTAAGCATTTTAAAAACTATTCCAACATCTGGGTCTGTTTGTATTGCTTGTCCTTTCTATTGACTTCATATGACAACTTCTGTTTTTTGGTGTCCTATACCTTTCAATTCTATAACAGATAAGTGGTCTGTAATAGAAACTCTGACTCGTTTTCTTACTTTCTAGTGCATTGAATTAATATTGCATCAGGTAACCAACTAAACTCAAATTCTAAGTTATATTTCTTGAAATGGATATTAGCTCTATTATTTTACATTTCAGTTAGGATACTTGGAGTCCTCTCCATGTACAAACCTGAGTCAATTCGGAATTGGCAACAGTGTATCTGTATGTGTGTAAATATAATTAAAGTATGTTATACAAGTGTATGAACATGTCACACCAAATCCTTCTACCTGGTGCAGCAAAATCAAATATAATTGGTGCAGAATCTATGACAGTATTTTGAGTGTTTTTATTTTGTCACTTCCTTTGTTACAGTATCTTCTCCTCAATTTCCATGTGCTTTTGAAGTTTGGAAATACATTCCTAACTCTGAAGACTTAGTAAACTCTAACCTCCTGGCTATGTTAAAATCGTTCTCATTAGTGTATAGTAAGTAGAAAGGTACAAGTAGATGGATAGTTTGTATGTGAATCTTATCAGCACAGTTAACTTTTCTCCAGTTTCTTCCTGCTTTTAATTTTTTTTGGTACCTTCAAATAGTGTGTGTGTGTGTTTTCCCCAACTTTATAATTCTATATACAGAAGTTAGTCCTAAGAAGGCTATCCTGCCATTACTGAAGGCAAACACCAGTATTATAATTTTTTTGTTCCCTTGATATTCTCTGTCCCTTTACTATTTACCTTTATCATTCTTTTTCCCGATAATTGATACACTGTACCTGTTGAGTTCATTTCTACATCTGTTCTAATTGTGACAAATCTTAACTGACCTGTAGAAGAACTTGTATTTCCTACTTGAAACAGAACACAGAACATGGCCTATGAGAATATCTACAAATGTATCATGGTCTGCATAGAGTTAAAAGTCATTGAAGGTTCCATCTTCCTGTACACGTTTGTGTTACCCTCTCCATTTGGAACATGTAGTGCCCACACTGCTGGGTACATGTCATATAACCATTTCTCCCCTGAACCAGTTTTCTAAGGCTTTTTCTCCATTGCAATATCCTAAGAACTGTTTTAGTCCAAGCAGACTTTGTTCACTATTCTACAGAGGGAAGCAAGACCACTGAAGATCACTGACTAGGAAGCAGGTCTGGAACTCTTAACTGGATTCTTCTACCTCATAACCTATAATAGGAATCAGTTTCTCTTTTCATCCCCTCTTCTGGGGCTAAGGATAAAGCCAAGATTGTTCCACACATACCAGGCAGGCTTGGTACTGATGAGCTACATCTGCAGTCCCTGCTCTAACCTTAAAGGAGCCTCAGTAACTGAATATCCAGCTCTAGATATACTGTAGCAAGTGAAAATGCCAAACAACACTGTGAGTCACACAAGAAAACCTCAATGAAAGTTGAAATTCTTACTTGATCATCTACAGACAACAGAGTCCATGATAGACAACTCCCCTCCCTACTTGCTAAGGAATTTGTATGAAGACCAAGTTGCCTATCATATATGGGCCTAAGTCAGGTAAATATATACTTTTATTTATTTCTTTCTCTTTTCTTTTTTTTTTTTTTTTTGGTTAGTGTTTTAGTCTCTGTAAGCCTCTAAGGGTCTAGATTGGTTGGTTCTGTTGATCTTCATGTGGAGTTCCTGTTTCTCCGGACCTCTGTTTTCCTCCTCTCTCTCTTATACATGACTCCCAGAGCTCTACCTAATGTCTGGCTATGTGTCTCAGCAACTATTTTGATCTGCTGCTGGGTGAAGTTTCTCCTAGCATAGTTATTTTATGTTATTGTTCCTCTGGGTCTGTGGGTTGTAGGATAGTTATCCTGTACTATATGGCTAAAATCCAGTTATAAGTGAATACATGTCATGTGTATCTTTCTGGGTCTTGGTTAGCTCACTCAGGATGAGCTTTTCTAGTTCTATCCCTTTGGTTGCAAATTTCATTATTTCCTTGTTTCTGATAGCTGAATAGTATTATGTTGTATAAATGCACCATAGGTTTTTAAACAATTAATATTATCCATTCTTCAGTTGAAGGACATCTGGGTTGTTTACAGTTTCTATCAATTACAAATAAAGCTGCTATGAACATAGTTGAGCAGACATACTTGTAATTTGGTGAACAATTTTTTGGATATAAGCCAAGGAATGGTATGGCTGAGTCTTGAGTAGAACTCTTCCCAGTTTTCTCAGATATAACCAGATTGATTTCCAAAGTGGTTATACAAGTTTGCATTCCCACCAGCAATGGAGGAGTGCTGCCATGTTGGGTCCTAGTGCAAAAGGAAGCTCTTAGCCCACACATGACTAATGAACTGAGGAGGCTTGAAATGTGTGCCCCCCTCACCTGAGGAGAAGGAGAGGAGGGAGGGGGAAAGAGGGTGGGATTAGGAGGGGATGAGGGAGGGGGCTGTGATTGAGATGTAACTTGAATAAATAAATAAATGTTTTTAAAAAAAGTCTTACTTTACCATAGAACAGAGGCAATGGGAGCCCCTAGGGAGAAGGGGGATTTGAATATGGGTGGAGCTCAAAGCCTTGCACAGATATTAGATAAGATGAGAAAGAACATGGAGCTTTGACTGGATTCTTCAAGGCACTACAGTGTGTTTTCTCTCTGGAACATTAACCAGGTACTTCTTAATCAAAATTTGCTGCTAAATTTCCAGTGGTATATCACACAGAAATATTGTGGAAATTGAAAACAAATGAAGGTGATTTTATTAATAAAAAATGCTAGTGAGATGTTCTGGGACATATTTTTTTTAAGTACAAATAAATGTCTTTTTTTTCTTAAAGTTTATTTATTTATTACTTCAGGTTACATCTGCATCACAGTACCCTCTTTCCACCCCTCCCAGTCTCACTCTCCCACCCTCTATCACCTATACCTTCCATCCCACTCCTCTGGAGTAGAGTGTCCCTACATATCAGTCTCTGCCTCAGTTCAGCAGTCATATGAGAGCCAAGAGCCTCCTCATACACTGGGGGCCAACAAGGCAGCACCACTAGGGCGTGTCTCATTGACAGGTAACAAAATCTATGTTCCTGTTCCCTTTCGTGCATTGGCTGTAGTATAGTTATCCTGTACTATATTGCTAAAATCTGACCATAAGTGAATAGATGCCATGTGCATCCTTATGAGTCTGGTTTAGCTCACTCAGGATGAGCTTCTCTAGTTCCATCCATTTGGCTGCAAATTATAGGATTTCTTTGTTTCTGATTGCTGAGTAGTATTCCATTGTGTAGATGTATCAGTTTTTTATACATTCCTCGATTGAGGGACATCTGGGTTGTTTACAGTTTCTAGCTATTACAAATAAAGGTGCTATGAACATAGATGAGGAACCTTCCCTGTGATCTGGTGAGGAATCATTTGGATGTACACCCAGAAGTGGTATGGCTGGGTCTTGAGGTAGAGCTATTTCAAGTTTTCTAAGATATCGCCAGACTGATTTCCATATTGGTTGTACAAGCTTGCACTCCCACCAGCAATGGAGGAGAGTTCCCCTTTCTCCACAACCTCGCCAGCATGTGCTGTCATATGAGCTTTTGATCTTAGTCATTCTGAAAGGTGTGAGATGGAATCTCAGTGTCTTGAGTTGCATTTCTCTGATGATTAAGGATGCTGAGCATTTCTTCAAGTGTCTCTCAGCCATTAGGGATTCCTCCTTGTGAATTCTCTGTTTAGCTATGTTCCCCATTTTTCAATTGGATTATGTGGTTTCTTGGCATTTAATTTCTGGAATTCTTTGTGAATTTTGGATATTAGCCCTTTGTCAGATGTAGGGTCAGTGAAATCTTTTCCCAATCTGTAGGTTGCCATTTTGTTCAAATGACAGTGTGCTTTGCCTTACAGAAGATTTCAGTTTCATGAGGTCCCATTTATTGATTGTTGGTCTTAGATCCTGAGCTGTTGGTGTTCTGTTCAGGAATTTGTCACCTGTGCCGATTAGTTCAAGGGCTTTCCCCACTTTCTCTTCCAGTAGATTTAGTGTGTCAGGCCTTATGTTAAGGTCTTTGATTCACTTGGACCTAAGTTTTGTCAAGGTGATAAGTATGGGTCTAATTTCATTCTTTTACATGTCGACATCCAGTTAGACCAGCACCATTTGTGGAAGATGCTGTCCTTCTTCCATTGTATGGTTTTGGCCTCTTTGTGAAAAATTAAGTGACCATAGGTGGTGTCAAGAATTCTCACAAACATACCCAACAGAGACCTCAGGTTATGAGAGGGTCTCAGCAAACTAAATATTTGGATCTGAATCTTTCTTTGCAAAAGTCTTCCAATGAGATGTGACCACAAGGCAGCCATAAGGCTGCCATGCCTCTCAGCGCCTAGATCAATTGCCCTGGAGGAGAGGAAACTGAGAGAATGGCCAAGCAATGATGGGCCCAGCTTGAGACCCATGCCATGAGAATACATCTCTGACACTATTAATGATATCCTGCTCTACTTGCAGACAGGGGCCTAGCATAACTGTCCTCTGAGAGGCTTCGCCCAGCAACTGACAGAAGCAGATGCAGAGACCCAAAGCCAAGCATTAGGCAGAGCTCAGGGAATTCTGTGGAAGACATGGAGGAAGGATTGAAGGAGCCAGGGACGTGAAGGATACCACAAGAAAACACAGAAATCAACTAACCTGAGCCCATAGTGAACCACCAAACAGAGAGCATGCATGGGATAGACCTAGTCCCTCTGCACATATGTAACAATCATGCAGCTTGGTCCTCATGTGTGACTCCTAAGAGCAGAAGCAGGGGCTGTCTCTGACTCAAAGGGGTTGTCTGCCTTTGGATCCCTTTCCCATAACTGGTCTGTCTTGTCTAGCTACAATATGAGAAAATGCTCCTAGTCTGCTGTATCTTGATATGCCAAGGTTGATTGGTATCCATGGGAGGCCTCCTCTCTTTTCTGAGGAGAAAAGGAGGACAGAAGGATAGTGGGTGGCGAGAGGGAGGGACTGGGAAGAGAGGAAGGAGAGGAATGGGAGAGAGGGTATGTAAAGCAAATAAATAAATTAATTAAGTAAAATAAATAAATTAATTAAGTAATATAAAAAAGAAAATAGGTTCTTTTTTTTTTTAAAAGATTTATTTATTATGTATACAGTGTTCTGTCTGCAGGTATATCTGCAGGCCAGAAGAGGGCACCAGATTTCATTATGGATGGTTGTGAGCCACCATGTGGTTGCTGGGAATTGAACTCATGACCTCTGGAAGAACAGCCAGTGCTCTTAACCGCTGAGCCATCTCTCCAGCCTGAAAATAGGTTCTTATACAGTATATCCTGCTAACAATTTCCCTTCCCTCTACTCCTCCCAGTTCCTTCCCACAACTCCTCCCATCCAGATCCATTCTCCCTCTGTCTTATATTAGAAAAGAGATAACAAAACATAACAAAATAAAATATAATCAGATTGAAGTTGGACAGGGCAGATCAGCAGAAGGAAAAGAGTCCCAAGAAAAGGTAAAAGAGTCAGAGACACATTTGTTACACACTCAGGGGTCCCATAAAAATACTAAACTGAAAGCTACAAAACATACACAGAGGACCTGGTGCAGACATATGTAGACCCTGTGTTTGCTGCTTAAGTCTCTGTGAATTCATAGTAATTTTATTCAGTTGATTTAGAAGGCCTTGTTCTGTTGGTGTCCTTCATTTCCCCTGACTCCCACACTCCTCCCACATTTTTCTTCTGTGGGGTTTCCTGAGCTCTGAGGTGAGGGATTTGATGGAGACATGCCAATTAGAGATTCGTGTTCCAAGGCATTTCTGCATAATGTCTGGCTGTGGCTGGATTGGTATCTACATTTCTCTCTTGGTAGCCTGGAGAGTACCTTCCTTTACCAAAAGCACTAGGACAAAGGGGTGAAGGTTGTGTGAGTACCAGTTCAACCTCTCCATGATCAATGAGTTGTGTGGCATTACCTTCTGTAATGGGGCCTTGCTGTCAGTTTGGGGAGAGCAACCTATTTATTGTCTTGGCAACAGCCTGAGTCATTTGATATTTTCCATGGGACCTCTTTGGTCAACAACCCAATTGCATGCAACCCAATCCTGGTACTAGAAGCTTCATCTGGTGACAAGAGATGGCCAGTTGAGACTCTCTCATATCCTTTGGAGACTTCATTAGCATTTCCTTCATTAGCATTAGAAAGTTTCCACTTTATTAAGAGGATCAGGAGTGGGTGGAGGAGATGGGGTTGAAGGAGGGAATGCAGTAAGAGACAGAATTGAGGTACATTTTGAGAGGTGGTATGTATTCATTCTTATTAATCAACTTCTCCACTGCCTGAGTCTGAGTTGGAAAGTGTCTCATTGTTCTTGAACACCCTTGAGAAATGCTTCAAGTATGCTTAACGCACTAGAGGGGAAGTCATATTTCTAGAAGATAGATTTCATTCATAACAGATCTAGGCTAGGAAATTGCTTTTATCTTTTAAAAATGATTTCTCCTTGTATTATATAATTTTGAGGGGCAAAGGAGATGCATTTACACAATCTTCAAACTCTTGCTCCATCATTGGTAAATGTATTTCTCAGGTTCTTTGCAGCTTCCATGATTATTTTTCTTGTTCTCCTTTCCCACATGAATTGTTCCTTCGATTCTCTGCCTCCATCTATTTGCTGAGTCCATTTCCTCCTGTCCAGTTAATTCTGGACTTTCCTGCTTGCTTACTTCTGTATCTCTTGTCTTCTAGGAAAAACTAACCCTCTTTATGTTTCACAATGACATTTCTTCACTTGTGACTTCTACCTCTTTCTCTCTTTCTCTCACCTCTCTCTGGACCGCCTAGAATAGTCCCAGTTGGATGTGTGTTGTTTCCTTGAAATGGTATTTATCTCAGAACCATTCACTTTTCCTCTTTGCTGCCAACGTTTCAATTGTGGGATCTGCTGCAGATGCAGTCAATCTCTTTGAACTGCTTGTCTCTTTCTCTCACATCCAGTAAAAAGAAAACTGTGTGAATTGTCCTGGGAAACATTTCAGATGTGAGCCTTACTCCCTGTGTTCATTGGCCCCACACAGATTAAAACTCTTAGTGTTTTTCATTTGGAAAAAGCATTGAGATTCCCACTTGCCAGTCTTCTTCATAATATCATTCAACTCCAATATGTCCTAGGCCCCAGTCTATTTGTTATTTTCCTGGCCAGAGTCTGCTTCCACCTTTGCTGTCCTTACTCTGGCCAAACAAGCAGATTCAGGGAGCCCTAGAACCATCAGGTCAATAGAACAACATACCCTCACCCTCCTCACCTCAGACTGCACCAATCTGGTCCTGCCTGGGAAGGTGGGCTGGAGCACAGTCTTCATCCATACTGGACCCGGGTGTGACAGGGGGTAACAAAAAAAAGCCTCCTTATCTCCTTTGTAAAGCCCCACTCAGTTGGAATAAAAAAGATAGTTTTTCAACCCAGATTTAGTATTAGAACTTTTTTTGTCTTCTTTTTTTTCAACATTTATTTATTTCTTCAAGTTACATCTGAATCACAGTCCCCTCCATTCACCCCCTCCCAGTCCCACCCTCCTACCCTCTTGTCTTTCCCATCTCCCTCCTATCCACTTTTTTTTATGGTGTATCTTACTTCCCTCCAATAGTTCTCCCTTTTAGTGCAATAAAAGGCTCTTTTTCTTATAAATTATAAATACAATATAAAACAATAAGAGCAATTAGGAATCAATTATGAAAATTATAAGGTATAACATACATTCTCAATGTCCAGTCCACATGTATTTGGCAACTGATAATAATCTTCTATTATCTGTCTATCGTGATGAGTTTAAAGTTCTATACCTAACTCAGTGTCCATCCTAACTTGCATTACCAACTTAAAGACATCTTCTTAGACCCAGAACATCCTCTTAATTCCTAAAACTTAACGGTGAGACTATAACTATCTAGTCTTCAACCACATCAGAGATCTGAGGAGGATAAATGTATCTGAATAAACAGGAAATGCAGAGCAAGCAGGAAAATTTCAAACATAAATGGGAAAAAAAATTGAAGTATATTATGCCACAATAAGCCCATGACCCAGCTTCAACAACTGTTTGATTTATGGCCACTTTTGTTTTCTCAATACTTCAAGCAATCCACCTTTCCTATGTTGGAATATTTTAAAGCAAATCCAGAATGAAGTCGTTGGGATTTAAGTGAGCTGAAACAGCGTGGCCACAGCCTGTTTTGAGTCACAGCTTTGGTTCCCATGTGTATCTTCTCAGCACTTCCCCGCCTGATGGCTCTTGGATGCAGTACTCTGTAAGAGACCCCAGGGCTCAGCCTGTACCTGATCAAGCTCATGACCCTCTTCTCCATTGCCATCTTATCACTAGAAATACCAACCTGTTCTTTGTCCATTTGCTCACTTTGATTGGACTCCCCCCATTCTAGCTTGAAGCTGTCCTTTGATGGAAGCAGATGAGACAGTTGGCAAAGCACTACCTACCTTGGCCCCAAGGGAAGTCTCACCACCTACTTCTATATACACATAAGGCTTATCCTTGAGCTTATGAGAGGCCTTGGTGAGGGGTAGCAAAAGCCAGCTCCATAAGATAAAGTAGACCTGCCCAGCTACTATTAGGGCAGGATCCATCCCAAAAGGGCCTGGTCTATGCTCAGAGGCTGGCCTAGAGCTCTGCAGAGATAAAGTTCCAGATATCCAGGAACCTATTTGAGGGACTTCAAAGGGTAGTCTTAGATAGAAACAAGGACGACCAAGCCACAAGTCATCCACACAGCAAGGGGATATGGTTGTGTCTGGACTGTTGGGAGAGCAGAATAGTGTTGGGTCAGAAACTGTGGGGAGTGGCTTCCTTATATAGGGCCTCAGTGTAGCCTTTACAATGATCAAAAACAGTTTCAGGGCTCTGGGCTCAAGATACAAATTTGCATATTACTTAACATAAGTCAGCATAAGGAGTTCATTCACCCTTAACACTGAGAAAGGGAAATTAAATTCAATTAGATTAATTAGTGCAACTGATTGCAAATTGTTTTCAGACCTAATATTAAGGGTGCTGCAGGAAATACTGGAGATGCTTTAATTGGGAGAAGAGGGAGTGGGGCAGGAGGGAGGAAACTTCAGCAGCTGAACATAGTTTGTTATAGAGGGGTCAGGGGGGTAGAAAGGGTAGGAGGGGCTTGCATATATCTATGGGGTGTTTTCCTCATCATCCAGATCCCTTCAGGGTTCCGCCCCCCCACCTCCCTGCCCCTGCAGCTGACTTACCTGGAAGGTGACAAAGCCAAGTTTAGTGGAACTCATCTTTTCTAATGCTCAACATTGTTTTCTTCTGTTATTTTAAGTGAGCCTGGGTTCTTAGTGTGAAGAGCCTCCCTCAGCCTGCTTCTCTCTTATCACCCCTCCTCTTCTTTCTCTCACCCTCCTCTTTTCTCTTTGCATGTTATCATTTGCCTTATTTCTTGGAGAACAGAGGGGGAAGGGCTCAAGGAAAGAGAGTCTTCTGGGGTAAAGACTAGGGCACTCCCCTACCCAGCTCTGTGGAGCTCTAGGCCAGCCTCAAACATAGACCAGGCCCTTTTGGGATGAATTCTGCCCTAATAGCAGCTGGGCAGACTCTGTAGCCTGTAGCTTAGACCTAGGACAAGTAGCTTCCTTTATTGGGTATTTATCTTGGTATAGACCAAGTCCTGTGCTGGGGACCCATCTATGGGGCCTCCCTTCCCTGATACAGAAGGCCCAGCTCACTTGACTAGGGCCTGGGCATTCTGCAATGTGACCACTCACCTTCCTCTCTCCCACCCCCATTCTAAAATCTTGCTTGGTGTCCTCTTGCCAATGGGTTGAATAACCAGAATTGTGTGGTTGAGGCTCTGAACATGCCTGCTGCCTGCAACCTGCCCTTCTCCATCCCAGCCTCCTTTCTTTTCCCAGTAGCATCCCACAGAAAAGTCCATCAACTGCCTCTGTTTTGCTTTCCAGCCCTGTCCTCTGTCATAGCAGGGAGCGAGGCTTCTCATAATGGAGGCAAGGCCTGGCCAACCTATTGTCTTTTATCCTTCTCATACACTCTATAGACATGATCCTACATCCAGTTTCTTCAGGAGGAGGTATAAAGGATGGCATAGGAATCTACACACACATGCACACGCAGGCATTCATGCATACACACATGCACACACACAAATGCATTTACACATGCAGACACACACTCGCACACACATGCACACATATGCCAGGCCCTGAATGATACAAAGGTGGACACAGAGCCTAGCAAGAGAAGGTAAGAGCAGAAAACACACACACACACACACACACACACAACAACAACAACAACAACAAGAGCAACAATAAACCAACCAACCAACTAGAAGGAAATATCCAGAAGGAAGAGAACAGGAAAATCTCCCAAGAGAAGTATGGTTGGGCTGAGGCTGTCTGGGGGAAGGGGACTGAGTGTCTGGATGGGCCATTAAGGAAGCTATGAGAAGTCCACCCAACCTGACCATGCCAGAGTAAGACAGAAACAAGTATATGCATGAAGGGGGGTGGGATGTAAGGGTGTCGCAGAAGAGGTGGCAGGTCCACACTGAAATGACCAAGATGGTAGATAGTTTCTACATAGGGGGGATATGTGAGCAAAAAGCAGAATAATGGGAAACAGGAAGAAGTAGAGGAAGATCAGAGATATAAGAGGTGCATCAAAGGCTTCTTGTTTTAGTTTATAAAACTCCTCTCAGTTTCTGCTTCTTCCAACTGATGAAGAGGGAGGTTGGAAGACCATGCCTCATCATCCTAGAAATTTGGTTCAGGCTGGGGGGTCTCTGTGTTCAGACTGTATGTTTCCTTGTGGACTGCCTGCCTCCCTGCTGGTCACCAGGAGTTTCTGCAGAGCCCCTTACATCCTGTGTTGGGCCCTTGAACAGCTGAACACACCCTCCCTGGGCATCCAGGCAGGGGAGGTGGCTCTCCTAGGCAATGGCCTGTTTTGCATGATGATAAGTAAGCTCCTGACAGTGCTAAATGGGTGTCGACTTCCAATAAACCCCATGCTGGCTGGTGCAGAGTGAGGGGTAATAATTGCTCTGGCTGGCTTGCTCAGGCTGCAGTTAGGATTATAGAGACACATGAATCAGAGATGGCAGCCTGTAACAACAGCTTTACCTCCAGCAGTTTTGTTCATCTTCTAAACAACAACAGAACATTCCCTCCCCCCTCCCCTTTTTTCTCCTTTGTGTTTGAGATTCATTATCAGCCAAATGCATTGGTCTAAGCTCTAGGTTTATACAACAAGCAGAGGAAGGGAGGGAAGGTCAGAAATGCCAGAATCACAGGAAATGTCCCTTGGCCACTTGCATTTGCCAACCTTGGATGACCACACGGAATAACTAGCTAGCTATTGGTAACTTGCTCCCTGGGAGGAAGACCTCTTTGCCTAACTAGACACCAGATACTAGGTATCTTTCAGACTGACTGGGATCTTGCTCCTTTTCTGGGCTGAACTTACTTTAGGAACCCCAGCTTTATGTGTTGAAGTTAGCACCAGGTCACCCTTGCCATAGATAACAGGGTTACTGCCATGCACCAGACACTTGATTCCCACGTCATTTCATTTAATCGTTGAAAACAAGCAGTTCAGTGGCCTTTAGTATACTCACATTATACAACTACCAGCTCTATGCTGGTGTTAGTCATTTTTCTGTTACTATAGCAATTACTTGAGAACAGTAGACTTAAAAAGAATTAAAGTATATTTTAACTGATAGTTTTGGATGCTTCCAGTCCATGAATAATTGGCCTTGTGGCTCTGGGCCAGTAGGGGGTATAGTACATCATGATGGGAGTGGGGGTGGAGGGGGGCCTGTTCACTTCATGGCCTGGATGTGAAAACAAGCAAAGGAAGAGAAAAAGGCATAGGCACCAATACCACCTTCCGGACACAGTACCAATGACTTAACTTCCTCCCATTAAGCGTCACCTCTTAAAGGTTCTACTGTCTCCTAGTAGAACCACAGGTTGGCTACATGTGGTATTTGAAGGATATTTACAATGCAACAATAGGCAGCCTTGTTCTATAACATTTTCTTTTCCCAAAAAGGGAATTTCTTAGCTATTTATTAAAGTTCATTTTCATTTCTCCCTCTCTCAGGTCCTGGCAACCAGTAATCTTGTTTCCAGGACTATAGATTTACCAATTCTAAACATTTTATATAAATAGAATTGCATAAAAGGAGACTTGTGGGACCAGCCTCTTTCACTTAGCATATTTTCAAGGTTAATCGACATTAGCATTTGTATTGGCTCATCATTCTTTTTATATCTAACTAATATTTCACTGTCTATAAACCACAATTTTTTATTCACTCATCTGTTAATAGCTGTTTGGAGTGTTTCCACTTAAGGTTACTATAAATCTTGTGTGTGTGTGTGTGTGTGCGTGCGTGTGTGTGTGTCTGTTTATGCAGCTCTTCTCAATTCCTTTGGCTTTCTACCTAGGAGTTGGAATTGGCAGATCAAATGATAACTGTTTTGGGAACTATTTTCATGAACTGCCCCCTGAACTATTTTCAACAGAAGCTAAACCATGTTCCTCTCCTACCAGCATCATCATATGAGGGTTTGAGTTTCTCCACACCTTCACTATCACTTCTTGAGTTTTGGAAGTCTGGTCAGTTTTAAATGTTTTTATTAAAACAGTGCTAGTCAGTAGTATCCCCTGGATGTCTTTTGGGGTTTTGTTGTTTGTTCATTGTCTTGGTTTTGCTTGTTTTTGAAATAACATCTCAAGTAGCTTTAGGATAGCTTCTAACTTGCTATGTAGCCAAGGTTGACCTTGAACTTCAGATTCTCCTGCCTCTGCCTCTTGAGTGTTAGGATTACAGACATTAGTTCCACACTTAGTTTATACAGTGCTGGGGACTAAACCCATGGGTTTGTGCATGTAGGCAGCTGAGCTACATCCCTAACCATCATGGCCCTTTTGATTTGCTACATTCCTACCTAACCCTCATGGCCCTTTTGATTGGCAGTCCTCTGATGAGAAGCCTTAAGTGCATTCATAATTGTTCACTAAAAAAAAAGAATGTTGATTTGTTTTTAATTTTGTTTATTTTATTTGATTTTTATGTATATGGGTGTTTGTGGGCCTGCGTATGTGTGTCTGTATACTATGTGTGTGGCTGGTAGGTATGGAGGCCAGAAGAGGTCATCAGAGTCCCTGAAACTGGAGTTATAGGTAGGTGTAAACTGTGGAGCTGGGAACCAAACCTGGGTCACAAGGAAGAGCAGCCAAGGCTCCAAACCATTAAGCCATTCCTATAGTCTCTAATTTATTTTTAAATTGGGGTGTTTGTCCTTTTTGTTGTTGAGTCTTAGAAGCTCATTATACACTCTGGATATTAAATCATCATCAGCTATATGGTTTACAGATACTTTTCATCTTTGTATACTTAATTTTTCTTCTTTATATCATTTTACATACAAAAACTTTAATTTTGAGAAAATCCAATTTGTCTAGTGCCATGTTCTTTGGCCATCCAGGTATTATTTTGTGTTATAGTTAAAAAAATAAAATAAAATCTCAGTTCAGGAAAGTTTATTCCTGCTTCCTTCTAAGAGATTTGCTTTTGGTCTTTATATTTACATCATGAACTCTTTCAAGCTTATTCTTATATGGTGTGAGATAGAGATCTTGGCTCCTGCTACAATGCCTGCCTCAGCCAAGGGTCTAGCCTTGGACTTACTGCCTGCTTCAGTTGTCCCCAATGCCTATTCTGCCCAGTGTTTCTTGACTTGCATTACCTGTTTGTCTGTGACCTTGGTCTGTACTATATTATCCTCAATGCTCCTGCTCTAAATGACTGTTTCTTCCTGTATTATGAAATTTAACTCAACAGGATTTCTCTTAAGCCAACCAGCTAAATATATTCCTACAACTCTCTCTCTCTATCCCCATCACAGGTCTTAACCCAGGCCCTTTGTCTCCCAAGCTCGAGTTTCACTGCTACTGTACAAGACCACTCTAGTCATATCTTGTGACACAACCAGGTTTTATCAATAAAATGAAATTGCTAAGGGCATGGACTCTAAAACTGAGAACCAAATGTCAGCTTTGCCACTTACTACATGATGACTATAGAGAGTTCTTTATCTTTTGTGTACCTAAGTTTCCTCATCTAGAAAATGGAAGTCATTATTTACCCCTTCTGGGGTTGCTGTGGCAATCAAGTATGTTATTATACAAAAAGGGCTAGCTTTTATATTTACAAGGGGTAGCTAGTTAATATACAAAAGTGCAGCTAGCATATTATTAGTATTAGCTTGTAGTAACCATGCCTAAGAATACCAGTACTCTCTGGAAAGGCTATTATAACCAGGAAGATAGTTTAGCATAGCTCATTATTCTCCTACATCTAGAATTGGGAGGGAGGCTGCCTTCCCTGACCAAGGAGAGCAATAAACTTGTTCTTGCCAAAGGCCATAAGCAAGGAACTTGGCACAAGGAAGGCGAGAGGAAGGTGCACAGCCCTGAACCAGTCTCGCTGATTGCAAACTTCTGTTGGTGCTTCCCAGGTTACATAAATCTACAGCAAATTCAGCAGCATATCTGTGATCTAATAAAAGATTCAGGGAGCAGGAGCCTTGCTTAGCTGAATTGTCCTGAGCTCACCCTCCAGTCTACCCCACCCTATAGCCCACACACCTAATTTGCCTGATATTGCAATTCTGGGGGGGGGGGGTGTGGAATCGTGTTATCTTGATGTAATTGCCTGCAGTATTGTATCCTGGGTCCAGAGTCACCTGTGAAGAAACCCAGGAGAAGACACCCTCCCAGCCCCCACTGCTGCCACCCCAGAGGCAAGGCTGTGTCCTTTCCTGAGTTGCAGATGATTCATTCCCAGGAGGGAGGTTAGCCATCCAGATTTATTGTCTGTCTGAATAGGCTCTGTGCAATGCAACCAAAATAAAGTGGAAAAAATAGAGCTGTCTCAGCAAAATCTGCTGAATCAGAATTAACAAGAAAATCTTGTAACTAATGATTAGAAATTAAAATGTACTCGGGAGCTGCGGTGTTTAACTGAATCTCAGGGCTGCAGGGCAATACTGATGCAGAATAATTGGACTCAGAACAGCTCATGTTCTAGTTGCTGTAGGGATCAAGGCTAGACTCTTTACAACTTGACAAGGTAGGAGGCTGCTCCCCCAACAACCTGGGGGTGCCACTCTAGGGAGTGACTGCTCTCATCTCCACTCTCCATTCTCTCATGGAAGGTGTACTACCTGCCTATGGGTCTGCACAGCTTGCTCTCTATCCTTCATTTGAGTCTCAAGACAGCCCATAGTCAGCAGATAAAATATCTGACTCCATTTCCCAGAAGTGAACCGTGAGGTAGAGAGGCTATGTTAGTGCATGGCTGGGCTTGGTCTAAATTTGGGTTTCTAGATTCTATGAATTTGTCTACAAAGGACATCCTCACCAATGAATAAGTAATCTCCTGCAGGTTAACTTTTCTAAAAACCTAGATTTTCATGTATGGTGTATTTAAAGAGCTGCGTGCTGTAGTGTGCTAGCAAACACTGGAGCTAGAGAAGCAAAGTGATGGTTGTTTTATATATTTTAAGTCTTAAAAATAGTTTTCATTAGAACAAAAGTCAAGTATTTTCTTGCTTGCCTAACTCTAAAAGCACTTAACAAGTTTTACAAAATAATTCGGATCTGGAGCTACACAGAGCTCTGGGTATTTTTAGTCTCCGAGCGAATGTATCAGGAAGCCATGGGGAATGATAAAGGGGCACAGAAGGAAATGAGCTTGCAGCCTTGCCTTGTCCACACTGCCTTCCAGTCATCTCTGCTGGGCACAAGTCTTCAATGTCAGGGTTTGCCCCAATTCACCTACCAGACTAGCCATCACTTTGGGAAGGAGGGAGGAGTCGGCAGGACTCTGAGCTCCATGCTTAAGTGGGAGATACAGTGTTATCTGATTTGAATTTCATTTCCAGATACCATTCTGCAAGGACACTGCTCCTCCCTGGGGGGAGAGCTGTGTTGTTGTTTTTTTTTTTTTTTTTTTTTTTTTTTTTTTTTTTTCCTTTCAAGGTGGCTGCTGGAGCATAATGAGAGAAGGTTTTGAGTTCTGAATACGTTTTTTCTGTACACCATTTTCCAAATCTCTACAATGGGCATAGTTACAGGCTCACATAAGATATGTAAATGAAAATGCTTGTCCTATAGTAGAGATTAATGAAGAGGCATGACTATTAGTAGGAAAAGTAGCAGTAGACCTTGATTTTAATAGCAGGAGGTATTCTTGGGCTGGATTTTCCTTACTCTATGTCTATGCAAAACTACTGTGCTAATAAAAAGTCTATTGAGACCCCACCTCAGAAGACTGATTGAGACAATAACCTGAAGTCATCACTTCTTCCTTGGGTCTCATTACCTGTATCTCCCAAATCCTGTACCAAAAATAGCATCCTTCCTTTTTACCGGTCCTGAGGCACAAGCAGCATCAAGATGGTCTACATGGAGCAGTGTAAGATCAGAGTTTGGCTGGGTAGTAGATGAAGGATCAGGACATGAGCCTTGGCAAGGGCATGAACAAGTCCATAAAACTCACCTAAGGCTGAACAGATCAGAGTGAAGTCAGAAAAGTTAGGGTGAGAAACCATAGCTTAGGTATGATGGAGACTTTAAGGTCTGGGACTTGGGCTCTGTCTACCCAGGGCAATGGGTGGCAGAGGTTCAAATGGGCAGGCAAGTGATACCAGGGGCACGTAACTTGGTATATCAGAGGCCCATGGTCAGACATTAGGCATGAGAGACCTGATAAGTCACCAGAATCACTTAAATACTTTTCTCAAAATACAACTCCTCAGGTCCCATCCATGAGATTCTGATAGTGTAAGGTTGAAGAGATTCTTGGTTTTCCTGCACCTTACTGACTGAACAAATTCTCATAGGTACAGTGCTCATGAAGTACAGACACACCATTAAGGCTTAACATACAGAAGTATCATTAAGACATGTGTATCTGAAAAAAAAAATGAACACTGTGTGAAGGGAATCTCTAAAAAAAAAAAAAGATAGGTGCTCAAAGAATCAAGCTGAATTATTTTAAAGCCCCTTTATAAAGAAAGTACCATAGACAAATGGGGCCACAAGGGTCCCAGTTCTCTTCCTAAGTGTCCTACATGCCCTCAAGCAGACCCACCAGAGGAGGGCAACACTTAAGCAAGTCAATGAGGACTGGAATTGAAGGACGTGGTTGATACACCAGGAGACTGGAGCCCTGAGCTAAGCTGAGAGACTATAGACAAGGGAGGACCACTGTGAGGGCAGCAGGGTCAAGAGCTTGCATTTATCACGTGTGTTTGTTTTTTCTCTTTCAGAAGAGATGTGCTTGCTGAAATGGAGCAGTCTTAGCTGTCTTCTCGAGCCTTATGTTAAGAAAGACAGGCCCACCATAGGTAAATCTCCAGGATATAATGATTGGCTGTTATATAGGGAAACTAAAGCAGTGGTTCTCAACCTTTCTAATGTTGTGACCGTTTAATAAAGTTTCTCATGATGTGGTTAGTTTTGTTAGTTTTGTTGCCACTTCATAACTGTAATTTTACTACAATTGTGAATTGTAATGTAAATATATGATGTGCGGTATATCTGATATGCTACCCTTGTGACATGGTCCTTTCAGATTGAGGACCACTGAACTAAAGATACTAAGAGCAAATACCTACCCATACAAGGATCATCCAAAGAGAAGGTTCAGTTCACCAGACAGCATGCCCACCCAAGCACACTAACTTTCTATTATTTTTGTGTCTCACTCTGAAATGCATACAGATGGTCAGAGACAACTAGAAATGTGAGTGTGCCTTCCAGTCCAACAGACAGAAAGCAAACAGATATGTTCAAAGAAAACTAGAGAATTTCAGAAAGACTCAAGAGAAAAGAAGCAATTGAATAATCAACAAACTAGTTTAGAAACACCTCCAGAGCTGTAGGCCGTGAGGATTTTTCAATTTGACATTTACAGACCAGAAAAGAGAATTTAAGTAAGGAACATTTGAATAGAGAGCCCCTGAATTAGGACTCTTACAGGAAGGAAAAAAAGGAAATGTTGGTAAGCTCAGGTTATGAGGAATATTATTATGACATTTTTGAAAACTTGGAGGAAAATGTCTCAGTTACCAGGAAAATGAGAAAAAAAAAAAACCTGAAGCAATTGTTAAGTTTAAGAAAAACAAAAGATTGAACAGAAAAAAGGTCTGATCATAATTCACTGTTTGGCTCAGCATACAAAAGCTGAATATTGATTTTGCTAAAAATTATTTTATAAACTTATCACAAGGATAAAAGGAAATGTGGGCAGTGATGTGAAAAAAAAATCTAAGTCTGTGTTTACCATGGCACAAAGCCAATAGAAAATGTTTAAAACTGATATAATTTTAAAATTATAGATGCAAATGCCAGAGGAAAGACCTAGAAGTGTAAAAGATGGTTGTCTCTTGGGAGAGAGAATGTGGGTGGAATAGAAGATTTCTATATATGTAAGTATTACTTCAACAATGATTGCCTAAATAAAATTAAAAATCTGAGCCTCCCAAACAGACAAGAATAGCTGATACAGCTTTTTAGTGGGCTAAATATGCATTTTTTCAATCAAACTGGCTAAATCATTATCATTTCAGAACTTCAGCTTCTCCTCTTATGAATGGAAAAGAGATTTTTAAGAGTGTGTTACAAGTTACATTTCTTAGTTATACTATATATAATACTGTTTTTGTTTTCCTTTACTATTTATTAAGTTTATTACACTTATGTTCCATGCCTCTGTGTGTGTGTGTGTGTGTGTGTGTGTGTGTGTGTGTGTATGCATGTGGAGGTCAGGGGTCAACATTAGGTATATCCCTCTACCATTCTCCATTATATGTTTTTGAGGTAGGGTTTTTCATTGACCCTTGAGTTTACTAATTGTCTAGATTTGTTGGCCAAGGAGCTCCAAGGGTCTGTTTGTCTCTACCCATCCCCCCAACTCACACTCCCAGTCAGAAATCTGGGGTAACAGATATATGCCACTATACTCACCTTTTCCATGGGGCTGGGGATCTGAAGTTGGGTGCTCACGCTTGCACAGGAAATGTGTTGCCACTGAGCCTACTCCCTCTTGTTTTCCTTGATTAATTTTCTAAGTAAAATTTTGTTAAAGAAAAACAGTGAGCAGGGCAGAGCCTGGAGTGTAGAGTTGAGTAGATTCCAAGCCCTGGCTTCCACATCCTCACCCTATGTCCTCTGATAAATTACTGTACAGTTCTGAGCACTGTGTTTCCTGCCCCTGTAAATCAGGGTATGTCTACTGTCCTCCTAGGGTGCGAGCAGGCTAAACCCAGGGATTTCATCCCACTGTAACCTGGCTTCTCACACGTGGGGTAGACATCTACTAGGTACTGATTTGATCTTAGCAATTAAGGAATGACTTCTAAAGATGTTTTAAAATGGAATCAGATAGCTGCTATAGTTTGGGTGCAGGTCTATGAAGCTGGGGTGAATTTCATAGAACTCTGAGGAGTCCTAGACATACTAATGATTCCAGACCTTTCTTTCATCAGCGATAGAGATATAGAATCAAGACAATATGTGAAGTTGGACTGTTGAAAGTGGGTGGAATCCCTGAAGGGGATAGGCAGAGAAAGTCAAACCTGCTTTCACAGGGATGGCTAACTTCATGCTGGACTATCCCCAGCAGATGCAGGGACTTCATTAGCTCATGGCCCATGCATTGAAGTTTCTTGTCCTGGAATCTGAAGTGCTCCTGTGGCTGTCATTAGAACCAGTATCTCTCCCCCACCCCCCATCCCTGTGAGCTCATCTTTCTCTGCTACTGCTGTGAAGATCATCAGTTGGTCTGGATGTCCCAAAGCCAGCTGTGGAAAGGGTGGTTATGATCATCCTTCTGGATTGCTGGACTACTGTCCACTGTTCCGATATGGTCAGCTCTGCTCAGTGAGGATGGTTATTGGCATACAACATGAGTTCTTAGCCGGGCAGTGGTGGCGCACGCCTTTAATCCCAGCACTTGGGAGGCAGAGGCAGGCGAATCTTTGCGAGTTCGAGGCCAGCCTGGTCTACAAAGTGAGTCAAGGACAGTCAGGGCTACACAGAGAAACCCTGTCTCGAAAAACCAAAAAAAACCCAAAAAACAACATGAGTTCTTTTCTGATCTTGCTCAATTCAGGGAGCTTCCTAGTGCTCACCCATCTTGTTGAGCTTATATTGCCAATTTCGTGTGTGTGTGTGTGTGTGTGTGTGTGTGTGTGTGTGTAGAATCATGGGTATCCATTTATAAAGCCTGAGGCTATTTGGTAACCTCTGAGCCAACAGAATAACTATGAGGCTCTTTGTGCTAAGTTACAGGGGTCTGTTGGAGATAGAGCAGCTATCCTGGCCTGGCTGATGTGGGAACAGATTTAAAAACAGCTTAATCTGGACAAGCTGGCCCAATCAACTTAGGGTGTCACAAGCACCCCATGGAACATTCCATGAGAACTAACCTCTGCCAGGGACAGTGTGGGTCCAAATATCCAGGGGGAGACAGACACACACAGGTAGGTAATAAAGGTTTAAGACAGGCCACATGTAGGATGCTTTGTGTATGCAGGGGCAATGGAGACATTAGTGTTGTTTCAGGACATGACTTTCCATTAAGATACAACAGAAAACCCCAGCTTTCTGCATCTCTCTTGCTGGAAGCCATAAAACAGTTCCTGCAGTGGAGCTCAGTCTGCTTGGTACCATGTTCTTTCATGATCTCAAAAGCTGGCGGTTCTAAAGGGGTGCCTCAGTGATTTACTCAGGACTAAAGCAGAGGCCTAGAATAGCCTGGAGAATCACATGTGGGCCCTTGATGTGGAGTAGTGGTCTTTATTCCTTTTTTCTCATCAATTTTGCAGAACAGCCACTCCACTCTTTTCCAAGCTCTCCTCTTCTCTCCCTGTTCCTAAGCATGTTCTGTTGTAGCCCACACTACCAATTGCTCCCCGACACCCAATTTAAAATGAAACTTGTTTCTCTCCTGAGCTTGTTGTCCTTGAAGGCAAGGACTGGTGGCCAAGTCATGGCATAATGCTGTCAGATAACAGGTACCTAGTAAATATTTATTGCTGACTGATCTGCATATATATTTGTGGGCACTGGGAAGGGGGGGTGCTAAACTGCCATGCACTTTGGAGGCCTGGTTACTGAGACGAGGTACCTGCTGAGCTATTTATCACTTGGGCAACCCCATCAGTTATTTAACTTCTCTGAGACTCAAGTTCCTCGTCTGTAAAATTGTGATGCTAATGTTTATCCCCTAGGGATGCTGTTTGCATGAAATGAAATGGTGACTATGGATCACACAAGCCTAGTCTAGGCCTATCTTAACAACAATTCTCTAAATGTTGCATTCTCTCCTGCCTAACAAATGGACAAGAGAATAAATCTGAGATTCAATGTGGCCAACGAGTTGCCCAAAATGTCGAATGGTTCAGTTTTAAAAGTCAGCCTTCTAGGGACCTTACCTGTATTTGTAGAGTCTTCTTTCAGGTGAGAATATAGGTATTCATAACTGTTGTCCTCACACAGGCAGTAGAGCCGTGTGGCTGTGAATCTAGAACCAGGGAGAGGGCATCTTGGGTTGGGATCCTGTTTCTACTTCATGTTTGTCAGACTTTGGGTCACTTGTCCAGCCTTCCTGGCTCTCTGGTTCTCTCCAGGATAGAGCTAAGAGGAGGAGTTGTTGCCACATGGCCACTGATTCATCAGTGCCCTTAGGACAACCCTGGGCACAAAGGTACTGTGTTTGTGTTTGCTGTGCACCACCTTCCATATCTTAATTTGTAAATTAAAAAAAAAAGCCTGGTTTTCACATTGGAACAGATCAGTGTGAACACCATGAAGGCATGCCCTCATTGGGCAATGCCAGAGCTTTGTGACATGAAAGCCACTGTCCCACTGCACTCTATCTTCCCTCATCTCCTCCTCTTCAGCCAAAACCACCATCTGGTCTCTCATAACTATTGTCTCTTCTCCCCTCTGTCAGTGACACAGCTCTGGCCTCATGAAATTTCTGAAATCAGATTCTGTTGTCACAATCTAACTTCAAACCACGCTACTTCAATCAGTCTCCCTACACTACTTCAGTCACTCCCTTTGGGCCCTAGTCAACAATATTCCCTTGCTCAGGAAACTTCAATAGCTCCCAGTACTTAGGAGGTTAAAGTCTGGTATTCAGAGTTACCTGTCTGGCTGTACATCATGCCCTTTCTTTCCCTTCCTCACTTCTCTGCCTTTCCTGAGGCTGTGCTCCCAGTGCTCCTGTCAGCTGGATGGAGACACACTCTCTGTCTTCTTGACATCACAGTTAATGCTTTGAAGTCCTCTCATTGGTTCTTTTCTTGTTTTGTGTCTAAGAGCTCTCTGAATCTCTTCTGTGATCAGCATTCTACATGAGCTCTGCTGGTTCTTCCCTGCTCAGGACTGAACATCCTGTAGAGCATCAGTGGACCCAGGGTTTGTGCTGTCTGATAAGACCCACCTCCATGCAGGTGACCCTTTGTGGAAGCCATTGGAAGCCTGGGACACTGAGAGCTGCCCCTTAAGCTGAACACTGTGGCAACTTTTAACCTCTGTCAGAGTGTCTAGTTTCGATACTGTGATACAATGTCACTACAAAGTTCACTCAACTTTGAAATCGACACAACCAGGTTATTAACCACCCCCAATTTTTTTTTTAACATTTTAAATACATTTGCAGTTTTATCTTGGACTACATTCACCATAATCCTGGGCCACTTGCAACTCTTGGGCTGTGGTTTAAACAAGCCTGGTTGGGGCTTCTCCAAACTGACAATTTTCCAGGTACTAGGTGGTAGAGGAGCAAAGAGAGGCAGAATTAAGGCCCAGGAGTTGGATTCAAAGGTAGACCAGAAGTTTCTTTAGGATAGGGTATGAAACTGGGTTTCATTCTGCAGGGCAGGCTGGCCTTGAGTTCGATACCTATTTTCAGCTTCCTCTCCAATAACTCCCATTGATATCCTGTACCACCACTTCCTCCTAGAGTTTAGCACAGACAAGACAGAGTCCTGATTCATGTGCACAGACAGGGAAGGAGCAAGAAGAGTGGAAACATACCAGGTAGAGAAATGGCTGGGACCCCTGTGCAGAAAAACTGAGGAGACATATTTTCCTCATAGTACCTCAATGCTTTTTTCTGTTTTGTACTCCCTGGATTAAAGACCTCTTCTTGACCCATAACCTGGGCAATCCTACAAGGAATTCTTTGGTCATGGCCTGACATTTAAGAGACCTCTGAGGATTGAGGGGTAGAATGTTCTGAGTTCTCATGCATGCTCCAAAATCAGGTGTTGAAATCCCCACTCCCAGTGTGAGGATACTGGGATAGGGCCTTTGGAAGGTGACTGGGTCATAAGTGAAGAGCCTTCGTGACTGGAGTTAGTACCTTTCTAACAGGGACTCCAGAGAGCTCTTTACCAAGTAAGCCTACAGATGTTGTCTATAAACCAGAGACTGAAACTCATCTGATACCACATTTGCTGGTACCTTGACCTTGGACTTCCCAGCTTCCAGCACCATGAGAAATAAATGTTTGTGGTTGTAACCACTCACTTCTGGTATTTTTGATATAGCATCCCAAGAAGACTAAAGAGGCAAGCCCTCAAAACACACAGGCTGTGCCCTCTGCCCCAGTGAAGTATCCTGACGGTAGAACAAAG
This sequence comes from Lophiomys imhausi, assembly GCA_907164525.1. Lineage (NCBI taxonomy): Eukaryota > Metazoa > Chordata > Mammalia > Rodentia > Muridae > Lophiomys > Lophiomys imhausi. The sequence goes on from CAJQZJ010000175.1 coordinate 769,329, forward strand.
GGGAGAATCTACTGTGTGCCTAGATCTGTGCTGGGAACTTCAAATGAATCACTGTATCTAATCTCCAAATGAAATTATGAGGCAGATATGGCATTGCCTCCTTCCTTTACAGAGGTGATATCTGAAACCAGAGAAATTTAAGTCATTTGCTCTTTGTCCACAGTGAGGACCACGAGGTGCTGACCTTTGACCCCTGTGCCTTAGAGATACACATTGACCAACATGAAAGTAGAGATATTAGTGTGAGTCGAGATGGGAGACATTTGGATACCATTCAGGTAGGAGGAACTGGCAACCAGAGCTGGTTCCTGCAAGATGAGGAGGGGAGCCAGCAGCAGCCTTAAAGAAGGCCACTGAGTAACGAAAGTCATTCCAGATGGTCTCATTCCCCGCCCCACCCCTCCATACCCCCATACTCTTGGAGCTGGAATTTATTTTCAGTAAGAGGCAGGGTCGGGGCCTGGCTGCAATGAAGTCTAGTCTCCTTGCTGGGGGACAGCCCTGCAGCATCTCCTTGGCCGAAGGGCAGGTCCACAGAGGAGAATAAAAGGCCTGGCAGAGCTCAGTGGCCTCTCTGCATCTGTACACCTCAGCGCAATTAATGAGAACAGCTTTTGGAAAGAGCTTTGTCCCTCTGTTGTGACTGCCATTTAGCCTCTGGCTGTCAGATCACCCGCGGTCACAATGAAAGCATCCTGCTAGATGGATGAAGGCAGGGACCTACTCCTTTTCTTCTGTCTAGAATAGGTGAGGCACCACTGGTTAATGTCTTCTGGGGAAGGAAGGTGCAGTACGTACCTACACCCAACGAGTTCACACTTCCCTGCTGGTGGTAGCCCTTCTTCACCCCCAGTGTCCTGACCAGCTTGGGATGAGCTTTGCTCTTGGAAGCTGGTTTTCCCAAAAGATTTCACAGGAGTCCTCATGGCTCCTTGGTGTTCCTGGACAGTGAGTTATTGCTGCCTCTTATCTCTCGGCGCAGGTGTAGGCACCGGGGACATTCTTCCCTACAGAGTGAAACTAGGTGATATTTACTGGTTCAAGTGAATGAGAGAAGCAGCCCCTGTCACAGAGTAGAGGGCACTCCTCTCACCCACAGATTTTTCTTTCCTTCTTTCTTTCTTCATTATGTTTGTAATTTTGCTTTATTATTTCCCATTGGAAAGCTGTGAAATGAAAATGATGCAATCTACTGCTGTGAAATAATGCTGTGCTCGAGTCCTTTTCCAATAAGCCCCGGGGTTTGCACTGTGACGGCTTCATTAAATTAGTCAGCTCCATGGCAAATGGAAAAGTGCTCAGAGCTTCAGAGTTGGCTCATCTGTGTTGGGCTGCCAGAGACTATAGCTCATGAGGGAGTTCAGACGATTGGCTCTGCGTGGCATGTGGGACATCTGTACAGCTGCTGGACCTCCCTCACTCCTTTCCCCCAAAGCCTGCATGCCAGACGCTGTTGAAGGTGCTGAAAGGATGGAGTGGTTGGAACAGAATGGCTCAGTGGGTGGCGTGGGCAAAGCAGGGCATTTTTGTGTGGACCAAGGAGGACCACAGACACAGGGTTAGCGTCTCTCTGTGGGCCAAGACTCATCTTGTTAGATGCCAATATACATGCCTGAGATTCTCGGAGATGAACTACAAGGGCTCTTGCCCAGCCTTCCATCACCATCCCCCGAGTTTCTGAGAACAAATTCTCTCTGGCCGGGCTCCGCTGCAGTATTAAAGATTTCCATTACTGATAGTTCTTTCCAGTTAGCATGCTCAGTATTAAACTCTGTCATTATGAAGTTAAATATGCATGATCCCCAAATCTATGTGTATTATAACAAGATTTTATTGTTATAAATTTGTCTTCTCTGTCTTCCATTCCTGCCTTGGCTGTCTTTTAAAAACTCAAACGTCTGATAACTAGCCAGGAGGTAATTAGGAAGTGGTGCTAAAGAATCACAGGCTTTTTCTCTCACTCATTCATAGAAATTTATTGAGTGTCTACAATAAGATAAGGTTCTCCCAGCCAATGGGGTAGACAGTGGTGACAGCTAATTACAGCGCTAAGAAATTCTGCTCTGAGCCAACACAGGAAGCCCCCTACCACATGCACACATAAATATTGGATAAGACAATTTGAAATCACAGCTGCATTTGAAAGAGGGAATGAGTCCAATTTCCAAAAATGCACAGGAATTCAGAGAGAGGGAAATCATGGTGAAGGAGGTGTGGAGGGGAATCAAAGCAGACAAATGCCACTGAGGCTGAGATCTCTGTGCAGAGACAGATAGGAGACCTACAACCTCATGGGTACCACGGGCTAGAAATATGGGGTGTTCATATGGCTGGGTGAATGGCAACACCAGGGAAACATGACTAAAGCAACCTCTAAAAATCCAATCTGTAAATGATCAAAATCTAAGACTGTGCCAAACAGAGAGCTGGGGTCCAGACTCTCATCTCTCAGTGTGAAAACCATTAACAGAAAAATCAGTTCATAAATTGGCTTAAAATCATTGCAACCCAATGGGACCCTAGCAGAGGCAAGCTTAAACCTCTCTTGAGGCATGCCGCTACAACCAGAGTATCTAGGATGCCCAGAGGAAAAATTCTCACTGTAGATAAGCTTACAGGGGGAAATTATAAAGCACAAAGGGAAACAAACTGCTAGGAAAGGAAGTGTCAGATTCAATGTGGCACCAGGCTCCACCATCCATACAGAGGCTAGATTTACCTAAAAACTCCCATTTCTCCCCATTCACTCAACACTATTCTGCTCCCAACTCTAAATGAGACACCAGAGTTTCTGAAGCCCCTGCTTCTCTTTTTGCTCAGTTCATGAGAATACATAGTTGTCCCTCAATAGGAGGCATGTTCTTCTGCCTCTTGGATACTTACTCTGTGGATGCTAAAGTATCTTATATAAAATGGTACCATGTTTACATATATTTAGTGTGTGTGTGTGTGTGTGTGTGTGTGTGTGTGTATGTGGTATAGTATGTGTGTTAAATATATGTGCCCATGTATGTGAAGGTTTTTGTACCCATCCATGTACAGAGCCAGAGAAGGGAAGGGCATGTCCTGCCCTATCACTTTACCTTATCCCCTTGAGAAAGGGTTTGACACTGAACCTAAAGTATGTTGGTTGCCAGAAAGCTCTAGAAAGATTCTGTGTCTTCCCTAGATGCAGCACTAGGGTTTCAGTTGCACATCACCACCTGGTTTTTGGTTTTGTCTTTTGTGGTTTTTTTTTTTGTAGTGCTAGGGATTTGAACTCAGGTCCTCATTCTTGCACAGTGAACACTTACCTGCCATGCCATTTCCGCTACTCAATATTTGCATCTAACTTATGTTTCCTTATATACTTTAAACTAGCTCTAAAAAAAAAAGTAACAATCGTTGGGATTAAGGGTTTTTAGCCGGGCGGTGGTGGCTCACGCCTTTAATCCCAGCACTTGGGAGGCAGAGGCAGGCGGATCTTTGTGAGTTCGAGGCCAGCCTGGTCTACAAAGCGAGTCCAGGACAGCCAGAGCTGTTAACCAGAGAAACCCTGTCTCGAAAAAAACAAAACAAAAAAAAAAAGTAAACTAGCTCTGTGTTAAATAAGAGATCTAGTATAATGTAAAGGGCATATGAAAATGGTTTTTATATTCTATAGTTCAGGGAATAATCAGAAAAGGAAAAACCATATATGCTCAATACAGATGCATTTTCCCACGTGGTTTTAGTCTGTGGTTGGTTGGTCCACAGATTCAGAGCTTGTGACTATGGAAGACATTATACATGCCCAGTCACATATAACAAGCATTTATATACTTTTTGTTTAATATGCATATCTCATTAATAAACACTGACAGAGGCCAATATTCTTGCACAGTCAGAAGTAACCATGAGGGACAGGGCTCCTGCTGCCTCCTCTCCTGACAGTGTTGTCAGACTGCTCCAGGCAGGGATTTTCTAAGCACTGTTTGGAGTCTGAATCTTGTGAGACCTCCAGATCCTCCAGAGAACTTCCCTGTCCGCATAGGATAACATCATTTTACAAACTTTCAGTCATAGCTCCAGATTACCTACTAAATGAACTACTTCAGGCTACTAGAGTTTGGTATTCAAACCCAGTGATAACATCCACACAAGTGCCTGGCCATACCCACTCTGCTGTGTATGTATAGGCCATGGCCATCTCTGAGATATCAGCCTTGTTTTGAATTTATGGACATTCACCATTGTTGCCCTGATTACTTTTAAATCACAACTCTCTGTCTACATCAGCCTGAGAGTAGTGGAGAGCACTTTAGCTACCCCGCAGAGCTGGAGTTATTCATATCTGCATCATTGACAGCTAGTCTCCTGTTTTTCACTCACAAGGCTTCAAGGAACATACCCAGCAGGCAGTTCACACCAGAGCCACCTGTAGTCCATTAGCAGGTCACTTTCCGTACCCTTCAGTGGGACTCTTCATTGTCATTTCCAAGTTGTTTCACTGGTAAAGAGGAATGTCAGGAGGAAGCTAAGTACTAGTAGTTTTTTCTGCCATTAGAAAGGAAGATAAGTAAGTGGCACTGGGGCCTAAGTAAGTATGTGTCACTAGGGCTCCTTGCCTCCAAGTCTGTGAGAGATGCACGCCCACCTGCCTTGTGTAATTGTATGACAGTAGTTATACATACTTAAAGTCACTTTCTCATGAGCAAGGAATAAGGTTTCTCAACTACCTATTTATAAACATGTCTACTGAGTATTTGGTATATCTATCCCAGTACTGTGGATAAGAGAGAACAAGAATCATTTTTGTTGACACCAAAGAACTCAAAGACAGTCACAAATACAGAGGTGACAAGTAGGCCAAGAAAACCCTAGACCTTTTAGTTCTCCTCATACAGTGACTGCTTCACCTTCTTGGTTAGTGGCCTGGTCTGGTTACTGGTCACCATTCCGTCTGTCTTTCCTGGATGCAAAGCTGCTTTGAGCTTTGTGGACACATAGCTTAATCAGCCTCGGCATGTCTTTTATTGGCGAACAGCTCCATTTCTACACCCCTCCTTCTCTTCGGCCCAGAGTAGGAAGGGCCTAGTCCTAAGAAGAGGAAGTGATATGATTGCATACACAAATACAACCAGACGAAGAGATACCAGGTCTGGGCATGTCAACTCTCAAGTTTCCAAGGCTACAGCAGTCTGCAGTAGCAGATTGTTGTATAAGAAGCTTGATAACCTCCCATCACCTAAGGGTTTCTTGGATGAAAGAGAATGGATACCTATTTAGGAACCAACAATCACTGTGGTAGGTGGATTTGAATGGATTTGATCACCTTTTGTCCTTCATTGTCCTGACTGGCTTCCCCTTGAGTGAGGGCTGTACCCGCTGACTGATTCTGTCGAGTAGAGTACTGGACAAATCATGGGAGGAGGCTTGAGTGATTTGGTTGCAAAGGGACAGGATTCCCATCTCACTGTTATCCCACCTCCCCACCTCACCCTCAGTTTGCTGTGAAGTGCTGTGCTGTATTGGAGAGAGAGGTCCATGTACAACAAACTGAAAGAGTCAGGGCCAAACCCTACCACTGTGCACTGTGGGAGCCATGGGACTGACTGCAGCTCCAGCTAGCACCTCCATCACAGTCTAATAAGGTTCCAGAAGAAGAGAGTCCTGCAGGGCCTGAGCTCCTGACCCATAAAAACTATGAGACAGCAAACGTGTGTTGCCTTAACTTGTCATGTTTGGGGGTCATTTGTTATTCAGCAACAGCTAACAGACAGTTACTAACAGCTTATGGGTGGATGTCTCTTAGAAACCTTTATATGATATGGCTTGTTTCTTTTAAGACCTAGTTACTAAGAATGGATAGCTACTCTAACCAACCCCAGAAAACACCACTAAATGGACTTTATTAGAGTAGGAAATTCCTATGCTAAGGGGCTACAGGCCATAAGGCTCTTTGTGGACAGACTATGACAATATTTTAAACAGGCAGAGATGTCAGAATTAGCCAAGGAGATTTAACTCTGTGAGAAATCTACCAAATCAGGAACTCCAAGGAAGCCTTTAGAGTCACCACCATTCATCTGGTCCTATCATGTAACATAACAGGAAGTGGCAGACCAAAAAGTGAAGTGCCTTATGTGCGCATCTATGTGTATTGTGTGTGTGTGTGTGTGTGTGTGTGTGTGTGTGTGTGTGTGTGCAGGTACAACATGTGCAACAGGGTTTTTGTTTGTTTATTGTTTGTTTGTTTTGAGACAGGGTCTTTCACTGGCTTTGAATTTGTCAAGTTGACTAGGCTGGCTGACTGGGTGCCAAGCCCCAGGTATTCACCCAATTCTGCCTCTCTAGTTCTGGGTTTATAAGAGTGCATCATCCCCCTTCTGTTTTTACACAGGTTTTGAGGATCAAATTCATTTTTGTAAGGCAAGCTTACATAATGTGCCAATCTTCCTAGCTATGAAGTGTCTTAAATTATAACATTTACTGACCTGTTTCATGTGTGGTATTATGAGTGTGGACCTGCATGCCTCTGTGTGTCTGTGTGTGTGTGTGTGTGTGTGTGTGTGTGTGTGTGTGTGTCTGTGTGTGTATGTGTAGGTCAGAGGACAGTAAGAGTCAGTTCTCCCCTTCCACCATGTGGGCCTGAGAGATCAAATTCATCAGGCTTATTAGCAAACACCTTTACTCACAGAGCTGTCTCACTAGCCCCCAGAAGCATCTTTTTAAGATCACATAGCTGGTTGGGGGTAACCTAGGCTAAGGATACTAGGTTCCCATCTTCCTGTCTTCTTCATCCATTCCACCATAAGACTCCCCACGCTCACTCAGTGGGGAGCTCAGTTTAGGTGCTGAGCTAGCTGAAGAAGTAGCATGAGTTACCAAAGAAGGACAACTTCCAATGTTAACTTTATTTGTTCTAAAAGCCATCTCTATCCTGCGTCTCTCCATGTAGTCCTGGCACAGTGACAAGGACACCTTTTCTTTCTGGCCTCCCAGAAGGTGCCTTGTTTTGTAAGAAAGGGTACAACAAACACTTCCCATCGGATCTCCGTCTCCAGGTCCCAATTAGAAAACCTGGCCAGGATTGGACCTTCATAATGTTGCACACATGTAGGTGTTGCTGAGCCCTGCTGGTTTGCGACCTTTTCTCCCATTTTCCCTGAGACAGTTGCTCCTGTCCTGGGGGCCTTTGATCTACCTCCAGTGGAGGGCATCTGGTGAAGTCATTGGCTATTCATAGCCTGGGTTCCAGTTTGGTTTGGTCCAGGGAAGCATCATCCCTGGTCCACAGCTGGATCTGTCCAAATGTCCTCATGAGCTCACAATGTCCCAGTGCTGGCTCATGAGCGATGACTCACAAGGGTTGACAACGACCTCCTTGCCATCCTCGGTGCTGTCACCGAACATGTCTGTGTCCAGGCACAGGTGTGATGCTATGTGCTCGATGCGGGCACCAGTCTTGGTCCATTGCTGAGAAGATACAGGGGAGAGAGAATGAGCTTGTTTTGCTCGTTAAGGCCTTGTATTCTATGGATACTATAAACTGCTCAGACATCACTGGAAGGGGTGACACCGGTGGTCAGCAATTGGTGTGATTTCATGGTCTCATGAAGGAAGAAAAGTGCTGCTAATTGTTCAGACATGCATTAGGGTTTTACATTTTTGTTACATTCTAAATCATATTTATTTACATATTTATTTTTGTATATGTATGTGTACATGTGTCTGTGCATACATTAATGTGTGTGCGTGTGTGCATGCGTGCATGCGTGCATGTGTGTGTAGGCCAGAACACAATTTGTCAGAGTTGATTTTCTCTTTCCACCACATGAATCTCCAGTGACTAAACTCAAGTTGGCAGGCCTGGTTGCAAGTACTTTTATCCACTGAGCCATCTCTCCAGTCCTAGTCTTAAAAACAATGAGTAAAAAACCTAAAAGCAATGTTTCTTAGGAAAACTCATCAGGAGGCAGCAACCTCTTCTCCTAGCAATGGGATAGAAAATGTGAACTGAGTTAGTCATAGGAGCAGACAAAACAAACAAACAAAAACAAAACAAAAGACCCATTCCTGTGTTTCTTGCTTTCCTTTAGGAAGAGGTTAAAGAAAGAGAAGATGGGATAGTGAATATGACAGTAGGAGACTTCTTCTAAGTGTGTCTGTAGAAAGCCCACGGAGAAGTGGATCTCAGGCAGTGTTCCTTGACTCCCTCCTGTGTGCTGAGTATAGAGGGATGGGCACATACACTGACTAGACACTGAGTTCTGTACTTCATAGAGGCATCACAAATGCTTGTTCCTCACAGTTCCTTTGGAGAAAGGGAAGGAGAAGTCTCAGGCAGGTAAAGTGGTCTGCTATGTGCCACACTCATACTCAGATGAGGTTTTGAAACTCAGCCTATCATATCTGGGTAGGGGTAGAAAACAGCATATTCCCAGTTCACAAGGCTAGAGGAACAATGTGCATCCAGGACACAACTGACAAAGCCTTTGTCTAAGATTACAGGTAGGCGACAGAGCCGTGACCAGAACATACAAGATGAGTGGGCCTGGTAAGATTAGCTAAAGTCTACAGACTTTCAGTTACTCACTGATTAGTGGGGCAAATAACCATTACTACTGACACCATTGAGGAAGACCTATCCCTCACTCTGACTAGTACAGTCTCTCCTTTATTAACCCTCCAACTTTCAATATCTTCTCTCTTCTCCTGCCTAGAGAAGATTTACACCCACCCAGTCACATTATGGAGGTCAGCCACTCCCAATCCTACCCTACCCCAGGGCCTGCTGAGCACTCACCTGCCTTTCATCTCCATTCTTGCACAAGACAAGAACCACTGGGGCACCGGGGAACAGGGTGACAACAGACAGGCACAGCTCTTCCTGGATGATCTGCTGGGTGTATGTGAAGGCCCACACCTGAGGAGACCAGGAAGATTTACTTAGGAATGGGTCAGCAACCATCTATGGGGTACCACCATGCCTATGTGTGATGAGCCATACAGTTGGATAAGCAGTCCCGTGGGTACCAGAAAGTAAAGATCAAAAAGGTCACCTGCTAGAATGCTACTTAAAGGACAAAGGCTAGGAGTCCACACTGTCATGAGGTCTCTGTCCCCACACCCATGTTGGGTCCTAGGCCATGGGCATGCAGGTGGATGCTGGAAGCTGCAGACTAATTCTGATGCTGGGCAGCAGCAGCCTGAACAGCACCCTCGCTGAGCTGTATCCAGTGTCTGCTTGAACACACTGTCTCCATGGGAGTCTGTTCCTGACATTTAACACTTCACACAGATACCTGACAGGCTAACCTCTGCCCCAGCTCTCTATAAGAATGCCCTTCTTAGAAAGGATTCCAAATCGGTGCCTGAGAACATGAAAGCTGTGGTAAGAGGTAGACAGAAGGGAAAAGGAGAAAGACAGCACTCAAGGGAGGAGATAGAAGACAAGTTAGGAGGGAAAGAGAAAAGTTGTGAAAAATAACATTACTTAAGAGAGTCCAACATGCGAGCACAGCAAAGGACACAGCCCCTCAACTCTTGCAGGTTGAGAAGAATAGAAACTAGATCAGCAAAGGGAGCTCTGAAGGTAGGAAACAGGGCGTTCTGTGAGGTCATTACAAGACAGCGATCACGTGCCAGATTGCCAGATTAACAAGATCAAGTTCTTTCTGGTTCTCACGTTGGGAGGGGAGACGGCAAGCATGGGTATAGTTGCTTTCATAAAGACAAAGAGGTTTCCTCTCAGTTTGTGAAGAGGTGATGGCTTCCCTTTTCCTTCATCATGCAGTAAGAATGATTCATGATTAGTCTCCAAGGGAGGTGTCAGAGGGGACTCCACCAAGGGCTGTATCTTTTCTCCATTATATCCCTGTGCACAAAGTGGCCTTCCACTTTTGCACCAAGCCACTCATGAGCTCCTTCTTGGCCCATACTGATGGAGAGCAGACAACTCCCAGCTATAGGGTCAAGTGTCCCCGAAGAGTTTCACCTGTGTTCCTGTTCTTGTTTCAACTTCCATAACATATTAGAGATGACACTGTACTTTCTGGTTTGTCTCCTTCAGGCCCTGACATCCTCATGTTGTGCCATCCCTAACATATTATGGGAGTTGAGACAAGAGTATGAATTCAGGACCATGCCTCATGAATGCTACACCAGGCCCTGGGACAAGGTAATGTTGGCTTCTGGCTGTCTGCTTTCTTCTCTTCCCACCTCTAGCCTGAATATTTGAGTGCAGGCACTCCCTAAATGGTCACCTTTGGCTCTATGTGTGCGCATTAGTGGCATAGACCATTTGAGAGGCCAAAGCCAGGCATGAAGTTCACAAGGGTCATGAGACTGGTCTGGGTCATTGGGCAGGTGACTCCAGAGCCCTAGGCATCAGGACTGAGATCTAGAATGGTTATCTGTATTTGAGGCTGAGAATATTCCTCCTTGTAGAAAGAAGAAAGACCCAAGAGCTAGGTCCCAGAGCAGAGATGCAGGGAGCCATTTGTGGGCCCATAGGATCACAGGCTTGAAATGGATTAGATTTTTTTTTTTTTTTTTTTGGTTTTTCGAGACAGGGTTTCTCTGAATATCTCTGGCTGTCCTGGACTCGCTTTGTGGACCAGGCTGGCCTCGAACTCACAAAGATCCGCCTGCCTCTGCCTCCCAAGTGCTGGGATTAAAGGCATGCGCCACCACCGCCCGGCTGATTAGATTTTTACAATCCCCCGAAAATACGGCTTAAGTCAGTGATGGGGACAAAATGAGTTACTGCTCTGTAGCTCACAGGGAGGCACAAATTAAAATTTCAAAAATAATTCCTGTCATTAACCTATGATTACCACAATACATGGTGCTATATTGTTTGTATTAAAAGTATTAAGGGATTAAACACAGCAACTTAAAACACCACAGTTTTAAGACATCATGTCAGTCTTTCATTTTTAACACCCTAAGGACCTAGAAGTGGCAGGAATAGGTTCTTTTGACATCTGAGACTCCACATTCAGAAAGGCCCCTTGAGAAAGGTACACAGAGCTACACCACAGCACACATGATCCAGAGTCTGAGAAAACCACTCAAAGGGTCCACAGGAGGGACATGTGAACAGGTAGCCACCATAAAAGTTCTTATATGAAGAGGATGGAGAGATGGCTCTGTGGTTAAGAGTGGTGTTTGCTGCCGCTCTTACACACACACACTCCTTACACAAATACATGTTCTGGGGCTTTTCTGATATTTATCCTTCCAGAAGAGGGCTGACCTCTGGCTACATATGCAAGAAGAAAGAAGAGAAATGGGAAGCAGGGGTCAGGAATGGGTGGGTGGGGAGACTAAAGCAGAAAGTCCCTATTCCATTCCTTGTCCCTCACATTTCTCAGACGAACTGGTGATAAATGGGTTTAGTAAATGAATCCCAAGTCAGAAATAACCCTAACCCTAACCCTAACCCTAGCCCTAGCCCTAGCTCTAACAGGAACCCTAACCCTAAGAAGGCAGTCATTGAGGGAAGTGCTTGGGGGTTCAGCTAAGTGGTAGTTTGTCTAGCAAGCAAGGCCCTGAGTTAAGTCTCCAGTTCCAGAAAATGAATAAAGGAAAAGGTGACAGACAGGGACACTCAGTCAGATCTGTCCTCCATTAAGGATTGTAGGACCCTCCATTGATGGCTCCATTCAGAGCTTCTGGAAAGTCCTGTCCATGAGGTGTCCCCTCTACCCCTAGGGAAGGTAACCCAGGGAACCCATCTGGAGTGGTTTTCACCTGTGGGAATGGGCTGAGGAGGGAGGTCATCCTGGTCCTTAGACCCCTTTGCTTGTTTGTTATAGTAGAGAAGTTGCAGAGGAAAGGCTCCCTGTCCCAGCTGGAAAAGAGTGACTGGTGGCAGGGACAATAATAGTCTTCTCTCTTGGGCAAATGTCCTGGCGCTGCAGCTGGGAAAGGTGGGGTGGAAAGGGACCAGTGGTACCTGGTTTGGCTTGGGACTTACTGTTTTGATGTGGATGGAAAATTAAGGAGGGAAGATTTTCTTACAGTACAATAAGGACTAAGAAAGGCAGGAGTAAGGGTGAAGTCAGGCAGAGGTACTGATACTGGAATGGTCCCCAGCTCCATTCTGATAGACAGGAAATCATCAGCCTAGAGCAAGCAGACTTTTATCCCTACCCCATAGACATTTGTCTGGCAGTGTCGGGAGATATTTTTGGATTAATAAGGCAATGTTCTATGAGCAGTTAGTGAGGGGGTGCAGGGGCACTGCTAAACATCCTGAGAGCTACAGGACAGTCCCCACGACAAAGAATGGCTCGGTCTTAAGGTCAGTTATGGAAGGCATGAGATAGTCTTCAGCCCTATGCCTAAACTCTCAGGAATCATTCATGTACTCCTGGTTAGTCTCCTTGTGCCTAGCTCATCCAATCTGTCAAGTGGAGGTGATAACAGAACATGTCCATCTGAGGGGCTGTTGTAAGGAGTAAACAAGATCATGCCTGCAGACCACTTAGCCCAGAGCCTGGCCCTGGCTCAGTGTACTTGCTCCAAGAGTGGTGTACTGGAAGGAGGTGGGCCATTAGAAGGAATATTGAATGAGGGAGGGCATTGTGAACCCTCGAAGCAAAGTGAGGTGACAGCGTTGCTAGTAAGCAGGGGCTAATGTTATTTACTGATGACAATGGTGGCTTCCATGTTTCTAAATGTCTTCTGTCAAGTGAATATTAAACAACTGAGAAGACAGCAAGGCAGTATTGCTGGTTTTATTGAAGTTAGAACCTTTCAGGAGCCTGACTGGCTCAGGTCACTGAGTGTTCATGGTCTGTTTACTCAGGTAGAGTTTCCTGGAAGTGAGGTTCAAAGAGGTCAACGATTACTCTGAACAATACTGGGCGCTTACTCTGGGCTTATAATACTTATATAATAATGGGCTTACTCTGAATATGAACTCTCTGATGAGATAGGACCCAAGTGTAGGACATTAGTGCCACCAGTTGTCCTCGAACCTTATAGGCCACACAGGAAAATCCATTAGCCCATGAGCATGCTCTTGAAGGGTTCCTTTCAGGCAAACACATGGAACCCATGATCTGGGTCCAACAAAACCTCTAATTCAGGACAAACATCCCTAAGGGATCAGCCATAGTGGGCAGCACTGGGTGTTACATAGCACACAGGGCTACTGGCTCTTTCTCTCCCTGGGTTACCCGGGTGCAGACCTCAGCTCCAGCCCAGAGACAGCAGGGTGACCTAGCATATCCCCAGATTTACATTTTCTTTGGAATCGTCACTGGACTCATGCTTGAGGTCATCCCTTTTACTTCCACCCTGTCTTCTCCTCCATTTCCAGAGTAACTTCTACGTAGGATTAAAGCCCCATGCCCACTTTCTTTTATTGTGTCGCAGGGTGGGGCTCTTGGATAACTATTATGGCTGGGATCCCTGCTCACTACCTTAATAGCTTTGTGTACTCTTTGTTAATTACTTCTGTAACCTCAGATATGATATGAAGAAACTACTAGTCCCTCTAGTACAGTGATTCTCAACTGTCCTAATGCTGTGACCCATTAATACAGTTCCTCATGTTGTGGTGATCCCCCCAACCATAAAATTATTCTTGTTGCTACTTCATAACTGTAATTTTAGTGCTGTTATGAATCAGAATATAAATATCTGATATGCAAGATGGTATTAGGCGACCCCTATGAAAGGGTCACTTGAATCCCCAAAGGGGTTTCGAACCACAGGTTGAGAACCACTGATCTAGTAAGAGGGCCACTATATAGAATGTATGGTTAACATGAACACATTCAAAATGTGCTTTTCATTTAGCAAAACTTCATTACTGTCTGAGGTGGCGACACCATTGACTCAGAGCAAGACAAGAGGATAAAAGAGAAATGTCCCTTTAGGCTTTCATTTGGAAACTATCCCAGAGAAGGCTGGCATGATGCTTTTGAGGGGCCATTCCCAGGCTGTGATGAGGAACTCTGAGGAAGAATGGGTAGGAAGCAATTGCCTGGCATCTTGTTCCACTGCAGACTTGAGAGCTCTCCCCTGGAGGTGTCTGTGTGCCTGCTGATCTGTGGAGCACTTTCAATCACAGTCACCCTTGGGGCTCCCAGCTGCTGCCTTCTGCTCCCCAAATCAGGAGCCTAAACACTGGCTGAGTAAGGGAAGAGTGCACTAGAAACTATCTCATGTTTCCCTTACTTTAATTTGGAATAGAAACTAGAATGGAGCATCTGTCTTCTTTTTACCTTCCACAGATATTTTTTTCCAGGGAATTCAGTGAAGTTAAGAGGAAATGTATTAGCCTAGAGATTTTGGGGGCTTCAAAGGTTTTGAATGCATGATGTATGCCTCTTGCATTACTCCAGGGCATCAGCTTGCCAGCATCTTTAAAACACTCAGATTCACATTTTTGCTCCAAAGGATGACAAGCCAGCAAGAAGGAAGGTGAGGCAGGGTGTGGAAAGTGGATGGGCTGGGGTGGAGGAAGTACAATTACTGGAACCACAGGATTAAATAGCCTCTATGCTGAGCATGTAGTGTGGTTGGAGAGTGCTTACACAGCATCCATAAAGCTCTGGGGTTTGATCCCAAGCCCTGCCAACAAATACAAACCAAACAAAATCAGAGAAGTATCATTGCAGGGTGGAGGACATCCGATTTGCCTGGGTTTTACCTACCTGGTGAGTGAAGGTCAGCTAGAGACAGAACTTGGACCTCCGTGTGCCACTTTCCATAATCCAGGGCCTAGAAGACCCACCTAATGGCTCTGACCTCATCTCAGGACCTGTGTTGATCCAATGCCTGGGTTTGGCCTCTGAGGGCAGGCTGTGTCCCTGGTATACATGCCTAGGCTTTCAAAGAGAAGTGATTCGACTTGAACATGAAAGCTTAGAGTTTACCATGTAGGATAGGGCCAGAAATGGGAAGAAACTGGAGCTAGGAACAAGAGGGGAGCCAGTGCAACATGTGTTCCAGGAGTCTGGTGTGGCAGTTGTGGAGCGAAGACCCCCATTCACACTCTTACCCATACTCCCTCCCATAGAGGACACTGTTCTCTATTGACTCCAGACCCTCTTACAAGGAATGAATTTTGTTTTTGGATTTGGGACTGGAAACTGGCTGTAACAAAGACCCCCTTGCCAGCTTTCTCCTGTCAAGATGGAGCTGGTTAACGGCTTTACTATTTACAACCTCGAAGAGGCATGTCACAGACAGGTGACTTGTCCTGTGACTAAACACCTAACAAAGCTCTGGAACCATGACTTCGCTGGAACAAGCACTAGAGAACTGAAGCAAAGAGTTGGTGTGTGGGTCACCACTAGTATATGACACTAGTTAATCTCTAGGAGCCTTGGTGGTGTCAGCCATGAAGTGGATAGGGGTAAGAGTAATACCTACTTCATATGGCTCTTGTATCACTTCCTTGCTATGGCTCTCATTGACTGAAGAGGTAGGTGCAGGAAGAAAGGCTGAAAGACTCCAAGGACAGATATGCACCCCCAGGACAGAGCAAGAGTCAGGACAAGTAGCAGAGATGCAGATAGGAAAGGGCAGAGCTGTGGTAAGGGGCTAGGACCCCACTAGTGCCTAATGCTTACAGAAAGCCTTGAGATGAAGTAAGGCAACAATGGAGGTTTATGAGGAATGAAGAAGGAGGACCCCAAAATAAGAGAAAAGATCACATGTCAGCCCTACAAAGATATATAACATGCATGAGCACATGTGTTCATCTCACAGAGACTATGTTAGCTGAAATGGTTATACAGATTTCCTTCTGAGTCCCTGAAAATGAAGCCTGGTTCTCCTGCTAGGCTGTGCACCCGTAGAGAATAGGGTTGTGTCTAATTCTGAAGGAGCCCACCTTGTCTCCCCAGCAGGAATGTGGTGCTCAAGATGCACTATCCCAGTTTGCTGAGGTTAACTGAACTTCTTCATATCTACCAGTAATCTGGCATCTGAGAGTCACACAAATCAGCCATTATCTCAAAGCAAAGCAGAGCTGTAGCCTACCACTGCCTCAAGGAGAGAAACTTGTGTATCTACAGGCCTGTCCTCCATGGCTCCAAGTACCTGCCATTGTGTACCTTCTTCCTACAGGAAGGTCAGCTGAAAGGGCAGCTGGGATGAGGAATTCTCCAGTAAACATCTGCTACCTCTCCTCGGACCAGGTATTAAAGGACCTTCTCTGAGGCCCAGAGAGTTGGTGGCCTCTCCTCCCACCCCTTATGTAATGGAAGTTGGAAAGTTCTAGAAAAGCTCTGCTCTGCTGGGGATAGACCAAGCAAGTCCTGTCCCACAGAAGGGGCCAGAAAACATTCTGGCTGATGGTATTCCCATGAGCAGAGCCCACACTCAGACTCACACAGAGGTGTGTTACCTACTCACAATGCTTTACAAAGTACCACTTGAGCAAATTGTGCCACCGTCAGCCGAGCAGCCAGGCCTAAAGTAAAATTGACACCTCCATTTCCTTTCCTTTCTAGTCTAAGCTAACTCCCACACCACCTCCTCTGTCCTGTTTGGAGCAGGGACTGCTTCTGTCTGGCAAAGTCATTTCAAGCCAGAGCCAGGTCCAAGAGTGTGGATATTTGTGGTGAACTATAGAGAGCACGGAAGACTATGCTGAGGCTGGGATGATGGTTTAGAGACCACACACAAAGTAAGGATGAGGGTCATTGAATGGGGACAGGGCAGGAGGAACACCTAGAGGCTGTGGTTATAATCTAACACATGGGTTCCTAACAGGGACATTTTAAAAGAATGATCCAGCTCCAAAAGTCAACAAAGCTGGGTTTTTGGAATGTAGATCAGGCAAGAATAAGTGAGGGTAGGGCACGGCAAGAGTTTTCCTAGGGAGAACACAGCGGGCTTGTAGACACAAGGGGCTATAGCAGAACGAGGAGCCAAGACACTAGTGAGAAATGGAACCAAGGCACCAGAGCACAGGATGATTCGTGTAGAGATCTTGTGCAAGGCAAGGTATTCTGGGTGCTCATGGCCATCTGCAGAGTTAAACCAGAGGAGTTTGACTCGCTCAAGTTGCCCAGTCTTTGAGCAACAGTCCAGGTGGGAATTCTTCCCTGTGAACCTTCTGCTCCTGGAGCCCTCTACTGGGACTTTGCAGAGATTTCACTACTGAGGACAAAACTCAAGGTCCTCAGGAAGACAGAGACAGTCATTCAGCTCCTGCTTCTATCCAACCTCAACATCTACTGTGCTTATCATTCTACACCATGACCTCAGTTTCTCTAAAGCCTATCCTTATTCTTGCCACCAGGTCTCAGTACATGCTGTATTTCCTGGGTCACCCTCTCTTGCCTTCCCGACCTTATCTGTTTCTACTTGTGTCTCAAAGCACAACCCATCTTCATGTCCTCTGGGACAATTTTCCAATGCTCACACAAGACTTGGCTGTCACACCTCTGTGTTTCTGTGGTATCAATGACAAATGCTCAGGGACAGAGATTAGATCAAGTGGCGGTTTCCATATTTCCTCCTGCAGCCTAGCCTTGCACTTGTGCATCTTCACAGTTAACAGAATCTGCTGAGTGAATAAATGATGTGTGAAGACACAGAATTTGTGAATCAATAAACAGGAGATGGACAAAGCTGGAAATATGAGTAATATCACCAAAAATGAGTTTACAGACAAAAGAAGAGTGAACTGAGAACCTCAGCAAACATCACAAAGGTGGGGAGAGGCAGTAGAAAAGAACTTGGACAGGAAGGCAGAGATCCTGTGGGACCACAAGATACCAAGAGGGGAGTCATGTGATGGCTGTGCTTGGCCAAGTCTTATGGAGGTTGAGACAGGTGGTGAATTTGCCGTGACCTTGAAAACAGTAGACCTAGCCTCATAAGGGAGAATCTTGGCAAAACTCAGGTCTTGGACAGGATGTGCTCTGTTGACAAACCAAGCAAGGCACAAAGGAAGCTTCTTTGGAAAGCACCCCCAAACACCTCACAAATGTAGGGGAAACAGGAGGGTGGTACCCAGGGAAAGAGCAGTGAATGGCAGTTTTTTTATGTTTGTTTGTTTGTTTTTTACCAACTCTGGTATGATTGATTGGAAGTCATCTATGAGGCACCATTTGGGCATCTTGTCTCAATGTCTAGTAGCACGCTTCTTTTCGTCTTTCCATGTCTCATTTGCAGAGTTAGCTTGTGTGACCTTCCCTGCCTGACCCAATATTTACTGTAGCAGACAGCTGCCAGTCTCTTTGTGGTCCTGTTAAATTACTGGACCATTTCCCATGGGCAGATGCCACTTGGAAGCCATACATTTGGTAACTAAGTGGAAAAAAGCCAGTGCTCAAGAAAGACAGGTCCTTCTGATCCGTTCTGGACCCCTGGTGTCATGCTGAAGCAGGGACCAAAGCTAATCTGGACCTCTCTACTCTCAGTGTCATGCAGTGCTATGACTCCAGACAGTTACTTTACCTGAGAGTTTGCTCCATCTCCTTTGACCTTGGTGCAGGGGCTTAGCCTGAGGTGTGGAGTCTCTTGGTTTTTCTGCTTTTGAGACTCTAGGCACTTCTGCCGCTGCCGGATATTGCCCTTCTGAATGGAGGAGTCTGAGGGGACCCTGTGGGAAAGCGGTGAGGACAGATGAGAACTTGCTGCTTTTGATATTAGTGCTGCTAACTGTTAGATGGATTAGGAGTGTGTGAGAGGGCAGAGAGCCATCTTCTCCAAAGCTGTCACAAATGTTGGCACTGGTCAAGTGTGATACAGCAAGGGACTGTCAGTAGCCACATGACGGATGGAGTCTATGTTACCAGTCCTATGCTCTTAGCACAGCCCAGGGTACCATTCCCAACAATTGAGGAATTCAGCCATCAGCTAACCCGTCTCTCATGCTACCAGGTTCAACGTAATTCTCCTTCTGGTTTTAAGGAGTAAGCAGGACTGATTGGTTTGCTCAGTCCTTCATAGACTTAAAAACTCTCCTCCAATTGGCCATAGGTCATGTCTTTCCAAGACCAGGCCAGCCAAGGGCCTCTTCTTGTAGCTAGCTTTGGTTCCAGCTGGTAGGTGTACCTGAGTTCTGGGTAGATATTCTCCAGGTACCACTTGAAGGGGTGGCAGTGCAGATTCTTCTTCAGGTTCAGCCTGTCCTCAATGCTGGGATGATGAGGTTGGAGGGTGGAATACAGAGACAGAACACAGCCATCAGAGGCAGTAATATACTACAGTGGCTCCCCACCTTCAGGGACACACGCTGCACTCACACATCTCCAGGGGATGCTGAGCAAATGAACCAAGCAGAGATTTCTCATTTCAAGCAGACTCATGAAAACACCTAGCTTTATCTCTTCATGGAGTAGTAACAACACCAAAGTCTTGTGCTTTTATTTGAAAATGGAATTGGGGGTGTTTTTCATTTTCATTAAAAGTCAAGCTGCAAGAAACTTGGGTGTGTTGTTAATAATTCACGTCTGGGGCTCTGGTCTGCTCTTACTCATCGTCCCTCTGTGGTTGGACTACCACACTGCTCTAGCCTCAGAGCATCTACCTCTCTGGATGGTGCTGGGGTCTCATCACACATTTGTTCATCAGATATTCACTGAACATCTCTATGTGACAGGCATTGCACTCAGTGTTGGGGCAGGCACAAAACCTTCAGAATAGTAGTAGAAGATAGTGACTCAAGTACCAGAGCCCTTGTGGCCCTGAAGACAGGGCATCAAGACACTTTGGAGGTGTACTCTTGCTTGATGAGTCCATGGGACTCATGAGAGCAATGGTGATGACTGCTGGTATGTGAAAGGAAGGGTAGTCATCTAGAGAAGCCAAAGGGTGGATGAGGCAGGGGTGTCCAGCCAGAGGTGGGGCAGATTGGAAAGCAGAGATCAGGGCTGGGAACAAGCCAAAAAGTTCTCCTGCGGGAACAACACTGGCCACCTGACCTTAAAACAGAAATACATGTGACTGGGGGAAGTGAGTCCGTAAAGATCCATGGGAGGCACTGCTGAAGGGTGCTGACTCTATCTCATGGGCACTGGGATGGACTGTGGCCCTCTGTATAGTATAAAGTAGAGATACTTTGAAGAAATCATATCACTGCTTCCAGAGTGGGCCAGTTGGAACAGAAGTGGGGACAGAGGCAGGAAGGAGGTAACTGTATAGTCCCAGGTGCCATTATTCTCTTTTTTGGTAAACTGGATGGGAATGGACATGGTCAATCCTCTATTTGTTTTCATTTTCACTCTACCTAAATGCCAGTCAAACCTTGTCTTCTCAAGAAGCCAATAAAAGTAGCCTTGCCTCCTGCCTAGCCTCACTTCCTCCCACCCTTTTCTCTCTCCATGACTTCACACAAATTACTTTTCTTCCTCCTCCTCCTCCTCCTCCTCCTCCTCCTCCTCCTCCTCCTCCTCCTCCTCTTCCTCCCCATTTCCCTCCTTCTTGTGCTGGGAATCAAGCCCAGGGCCTCATGCATGCTAACCAACTATTCTACCACTGAGCTGCACTCCCAAGCCTCATATCTTCCTACAGGCACAAAGCACACTTTGTCACCAGACCTCTCAGCTCCTTGGGGACAAAGACACCATGCTTTTAGCATGCTTGATACTCTGTTCAGAAAGAGCCTGGATTCTCAGTGCTTGAATGAGGAAGCAGC
The DNA here is from genome assembly GCA_907164525.1 of Lophiomys imhausi. Taxonomy (NCBI): domain Eukaryota; kingdom Metazoa; phylum Chordata; class Mammalia; order Rodentia; family Muridae; genus Lophiomys; species Lophiomys imhausi. The sequence continues at coordinate 789,910 of CAJQZJ010000175.1, forward strand.
ATCAGGACATGGGGATCACTCAAACAAAGCAAGGAAGGGGAATGGGGGTGGTACCTAGACTTGTGGCTTCGCTCATATGCTGTAAGAAAGACTGTTCATGTGGTTGGATGGGCAATATGGGAGGAGAGACAGAATTCAGGAACAAATTTAATGTGTTTAGCTTAGGACTTGTTACCCTGGAGGTCTCTGGGAGACATCCAGGTAGAAGGGACAATTTGATAATTGGGTTTAAGAAACTGCAGCCTTGAGAAAAGGTTCCAGCTAGAAACAGAGTTGTGAACAGATGTGGCAATATTGCCGGGAGAATGTCTAGTAAAAAGAAGACTTATGACAGAGCCTCAGAGAAAGACCAGTCTGTCCAGAGTGGGAAGAAGAAACTGAGTGTCATGTTATTAGAATGGGAGAAGTAGGATGTAGGAGCAATAGAAGAGAAAACTGGAAGCCGAGGGGCCAGAGGTGTGCCAGAAAGAATGGGGTTGGACAAGATAGTGCTGAAGAGAGGCATAAGAGGAGAATAAGGTGAAAGAGCCTAGACTAAGCCTGGTGAGAAGAGTTTCAGGGCCTGGTGGAGGCAGCAAAGGTAGACTACTACTTCATGATTCTGGGTCCTGGGCAGACAGGAGATAGGCATACAGGTGGTGAGCAATGCCACCTTAACGGAAGGTTTTATAGTATATTTTCTTTCACCCTCTTCCCTTTGAAGTCAAGGAGTAGGTGTAAACTTAGAAAGGAGTGTTATACAGGAGAGATGAGCTGAGGTCGTGGAGAGTGGAGGTGTCAGTGCATAGAAATGTAGCCCCACCTGCAATGCTGGACACTGTACTAAAGCCAAGAAAACCAGTCCTCTGGAGGATGAGCTCAGGCAGCAGGGGCTTTGAGGATCTGCAGGTAATTCCACTGTCCGGTTAGTTTGGGAATCAGTCCTCAGAAACTTATTCCTCCGATTAGGATCTTCTACCAGTAGAACAGTGTCACGTGGTAGCTTATTAAAGACACAGACCTCAGGAATCAGATTCTATGTTTTAACATGCTCCCTGGGAGATCTGTGTGCTCATTAATGTTTGAGAGGCAGGCAGGAGGAGACAAATGCAGACTGTGGGAATATGATAAATGTTGATTTATGAATGGATGCAGGCATGAATGGTGCATCCCGAGGAAGCCTGGATTACTGATAATACAGGAAGCACACCTGTCTACAGAGACAAAAAGAGACTGAGAAGGATGGTAGAGTTGTGGCCAGGCTAATGGGTTGATTTGTCTTGGGAAATCAATAGTGTCTATTTCATCCATAAAGTAGGTGCCATCTGTGCAAGAGAAAGGAGGTTTGGGCTCAAGGGTGTGAAGAGAGTGAAAAAGGTTTAATAAAAACAGTGGGTTTGAGCTGGTTAGAAAAGAGGGTAGGGCTGTGAGGTGTCCTGTGACCTTGCTGACAACATGACCATGAAGCACCATCAGTAGGAGCATCTGACATTCTGTGAGATCATCCAGTAAGTAGCCTGTGCACAGGGGAGGAAGTTTTTAAAAAATGTGTGTGTGTGTGTGTGTGTGTGTGTGTGTGTGTGTGTGTGTGTGTGT
>CAJQZJ010000175.1:791494-822561 GCA_907164525.1 Lophiomys imhausi
TGTGTGTGTGTGTGTGTGTGTGTGTGTGTGTGTGTGTGTGTGTGTGTATTTGTGTATAGGGGAAGGTGTTACTAAGTGGATCGCAGAGCCAAAGATCAGAGGACCAAACTTTCCAAGGTCTAATTTAAGTAAGAGTGGAAGGAGTCCAGGTGGATAGGGAAGTAGGTGAAGAATGAGGCTGATGGGGCATGATCAGTGGACCTAAGGTACTGATGTGGACAAGACACAATGCCTCAGGAGAGGTGGAGTGAGAAAACTGGAGGGTGGGCATGAACTGTGATGTCAGTGGTGCAAATCACCTCTGGCTCTGATTTAATCCTTTAGTGCATGGATGGACTCAACCAGAGAGGTTAAAGTTTCAAAAGCCCACGTGCTCGATGCCCTTACGTGATGAGTGTGTAAAAGTAGTAGGACAAAATATCATGGTTGCCCTACCACCACCACCACCACCAAGAAACACAAATGATAATTAAGAGAAATTGCAATTTCTCCTTACTGCAGCCAGCTTGGGGCTGGAAAAATTCAAGGTCGTAGGGTTTTGGAACGAGTGTGCTATGAACCTTCATCTTCCTTACAGGTGGGATCTGTGTTTTCCCCCGCTTAAGCCTTAGTCTCCTTATCTGTCAAACAGGGTGAGGTAACTGCATCTCTCAGAGCTTAGGGCAGATTAAAGAGCCACTGCATGGAGTGATGCCTAGCATTTAATAAACACTTCTTCTTCTTCCGCTGCAGTCTTCTCCCATGCAGCTTGACTATTGCTGAAAAGGACATCTGAGCATGCATTCCTCCTCCTCCTCCAAGGAAGGAGTGGGGCTTAAGCTTGGGGGAATTAAGAAGTGGAGGAACTCCAACTGGAGGGTACAATCCTCCATGCTAACTTTCTTCAAAGAGCTAATAATATTCTTCTACCATGGAAGATTGTGCTCAGCTCAGCCTTATTATGAAAGAGGTCATTTAGAAACAAAGTCACAAGAGAGGCTGGCACACCCAGGACAGGGTAGATGGTAAAGGGTTCCAAAATCAGAACAGTCATAGCTCGAGGACTGGAGGAGCTTAGAGGCTCAGGAGACAGCTAAGGTGACAGGCCAGTGAGCTGAGGCCCTTCTCACTTCTCTGCTCTCCTCCACCAGTGCACACTTACTTCCCAAGGGGTCTCTCCAGGGCGAGAGGCCGGGCTGCGTAGTAGTACTGTTTGTACTCATCCATCCACAGTTCAGCTGTCCGCTTGGTGTTCCTGGGGAGATAAGGAGTCTCATGAGGGGGCTTATCTAAGAATCATCTGTGGGCATTTCTGGTTGGACACACACACAAAGGGCAAAGTTGGCAGCAGCCATCCAGGCAGCAACCACCAGGACAGAGACATTCACATTACTGTTTACAGAACACCAGCACGTGAGCAACTGCTCCCCATCTCCAAAGGCACCCCAAGACACAGGACTTCAGTAGTATCAACAGCCTTTCCCCAAAAGGTACAGATAGGAAAAAAATTGCACCAGAAGCTGAACTTTGGTGACCCTCAAAATGGAAGAGGCCAGGAGAAGCAGATGTATGCATTTGCTACCTGTCACTCTACAAAGGTTAGACTTGTGAGGGCCAGCTAACCTCTGGTCTGCTTGTTTAGTGGGCTTTCCTCTACTTTCTCACAGTGGGCATGTTGAGGAATCAGCTCCCCAGAAGTAATGTCAGTGCATAGACAGGTGAAGTAATGGTTACATGTAATGAATGAGCAATTATGTCATATCTTTTAGGGCTTCATTGGTATGCTAGGATTTTCATCAGACATTGGCTTGAGTTCAACCCGAAAGGTAACAGTAGAAGAGAGAGGGGTTGTTGTCACCATTCAGAAGTCAGGGGGTCCTAGGAAGTTTCCTGGATTCAAAATAAGAGAGATCAGAAGATAACGACTAGTGATCTGGGCAGCTGGAGCACCTTGGAGAAAGTGAACTTGGGGATCTAACTAAAACCAGCTTGCTCTTCAAGGTCCTTAAGTCTACTTGAGAGCACAGACATCTGACAGAAGAACATAGCAACCCCTTCTTGCCCAGATCAAAAAGGACAGGTAAACACAGGCACGTGGATTTGAGGGGCATTGGAAGCAGTTAAGGTCACCTAGCTAGCTTCTGAAAGAGGCTAGAAACTGTTTTGCAAACAGTGTGCCTCCTTTCTATAACCAGAATGGCCCACCAGCAGACTGCAAGGATGTTCACTGGCCAAAGCCCAATCTCAAATAGGACAAACATCTCAAGTCCCAGGATCCTGCTTCCCAGGCCAGCTCCCACCCTGCAGTCTCTGGCTCCAGAACACATGCTATGCCAGATGTCCCTAGCTTACCTTTATAGTTACAAACACTGAGTTTCCCTGATGCTCCATAGCCTGTTGCCTTCCCTGCCATCCAACTTCTTCTTATGTGCCCCACTTTGGAAGATTTAAAACTTGACCACTTTTGAAACCTGTCCTTCCTCTGAGCCAGCTGTGTCAGGATATGATACACACATGAATACATGTGTGATAAATCAAGAAAGCACACCACAAACAAATAAACATCACAGATGTGAAGCCCCTTCCAACACAAATGGACCAAACAGCAGAAAAAAAAGGAAAGGGAATTGGATGGATGAGTGTAGCAACTGGATGCCAACAGATGAATCAAAATAAGAAGAAAAGTTAGAGAAAAATATTTAAAGTCAGGGTCCAGAGAGATGGCTCAGCAGTTAAGGGGGTACTGTTCCTGCAGAGGACTCGAACTTGACTGATTCTCAGCACCCACATTAGGTGGCCTACAACTGTCTGTAACTTCAGCTCCTGGGAATTTCGTGCTCTCTTCTGGCCACTACGGGCAACTGCATTTACAAATGCGACTCCCCCCCCCCCCCCCCCCCCCCCCTCCCCGTACACATATACATTATACTTATAATTTTTTTGTTTATTACTTCAAGTTACATCTCCATCACAGTCTTCTCTTTCCACCCCTCCCAGTCCCACCCTCCCACCCTCTCTCCCCTACTCCTCCGGAGTGGGTTGCCTATACATATCTGCCCCTCTCAATTCAACAGTAATATGAGTGTTGAGAGCTTCCTCTTGTACTGGGGGCCTATATGGCAACTCCATTAGGGCAAAGTGTCCCACTAAGAGGCAGCAAGGTACATTCCTGTTCCTTTTGGTGTGTTGGTAGACACATATGAATGTTTTAATGAGAGAAAATTAATATAAGAGAAATGTTGGGAAGAAGATGTATGAAGGACAGGGAGAGGGAGACAGGCAAGGGGGTACCCTGAGGTCACTTACTTCTCTATATATAGTATAGAGGTGTTGGTTGATCTGAGAAGCCCTGGGGCTGGATTATCAGGAATCCCCAGTCTGTATTCTCCTAGGAGAATTCTACCAGGTGGCCCTGGAGCAGGTACAATGCTGTATCCACCAGCATGGAGCAGGTACAAGGCTGTACCCACCAGCATGGAGCAGGTTCAAGTCTGTAGAGATTGCCAGGGATCTTTCCCTGAGTTACCCAGCTGTTTCCATCTGCTCCCCTGCAAATACCTAGATGCAAAGCCCTGTAGGATGGACCTGACTGAAGCTCTAGGTAGTGTGGTAGGTGTGGCTGAGCTTGGTAGGGCTCCTCAAGTCTTAAAGACACCCTAAGGAAGCCTTGTCTCTAATGGCAATTGCCCAGGCAGAGTCCAGGTTGCAGGTGTGCAACTCATGCATCATCCAAGGCCTTCCAACCATCCTGCAGAGCACCACAGTCTTGCAAACACTTGGTCACCATTTCCTTGCTGCTGTACACACATATCGGGCCAGGGCATGCACTTACTTTATGTATGTGTTGGCATTTCCATCAGGGAAAACATACGGATGCTTCTTCCTGAAGACGTGCCCCACTCGGCTGCAGGGGATGATCTCCAGGCTGCCTCCACACATCCACACTCGGAAGGAGATTTCTGCAAGACATCCATGTTTCTCCTATTACTAGCCAATCCTTCTATACTGGCTCTGAGATGCTGTGTCTGGGACTTCATGGGTATCTAAGAACAAATTCTACAATTAGACTGTATGTTCATGTTTGGGAGCACATCTAAATTTGAGTTCCAGCACCATGAAGAGCGATCTGGAATAGTTCAATAGACAGCAGGGAGATGTTGTGGACCCTGGTGGGATGTTCTGGGAGATCATAAAAGATTTGCTTTGGGACATGGTACATGGCAAAGCTTTCAGTGTAGAAAATCAGTTAGTAACCCTTTATGACCACAAACAGTTAGAACAAAGATGTAAGACAAGGCTGGCAAACCAACAAAGGCACTTGCTGCCAAACTTGACGACCTGAAGTTTTAAGTCTACAGAACCAACATGTTGGAAGGAAAAGAAAGAAGAAGGAACTCCCACAAGTTGTCCTCTGACCTCCACAGAAGCACTGTGGCACACATATAATGCACCCTCTCAACCAAATAAATGGAGAGAGAGAGAGAATGAAAATGAAGGAATTTTGAGAACACATAGTAATACTCTAAGACAGGGATCAGATATCTGTCAGTAGTAGACTCAGAACAAAGTAGAAAACACCATATCAAGGATGCAGCAGAAGGCATTTGGACCACACCAAGCCTGCCATTCACCCACAAGGTAAACATGAGGCAGTTGAGTCCTAGGACAGAAAGACGGGGCCTGAGCAGTAATCAGCTCCACTGAGGATGTTTCCCAGGATGTAGCTTCACATATACACACTTACCTCTTCCTGTTTTGTTGCTGAGTGGTGGTGGGTGGAATGGAGTTGTGGGGGGGGGGTGTAGTTAGAGAGAAGGCTGCTGCTAGTGAGTTTTTTAGTGCTGTAACTACTAAGAGTAGGTTCCAGGCAATGCTTTTAACCCCAGCTTCAGCCTCAGGGAATCAGGGAGATGGCAGTGGGAGTAGAAGAGGGCAGGGGAATGCTTTATCATTGCCATTGTTTGAAACTGTCTGTGTGTGGGAATATTGAAAAGCATCTTAAGACAGTTATATGGCTGCTTCAAAAATTTCTCTACACAATACACTCCCTTACTGAGTCTACCCCAACTCCCTCTCCCAACCCACACTCACTGGGCACATCAGTGGTAGAAAGGGAAGAAAAGGCAATTTCTAATTTGTGGGATGTCCTGCCTGGCCCATGCTTTTGCATTGAATCTTAAGGCTCCCTAAGGGGGAAAATATACTGAAGAGTGGCTGCCTGTGTAGTGCGGTCCTAGTCTAGGAACAGAGAGTGAGGATGTAGGTACCCCAGGGCTTTTCCATCACAAGCTTGAATACTTCCAGTAGCCTGAGTCCCACCTTTCAGCCTCCCCAGGTTTCCTCACCTTGGTCTCTCTCTTCTGCTTCCCTTTTGTCTCCTGTTATATCTGCCTCTCAGAGCAGGTACGTAGGCTGGAATTTACCCATGCTTCCTTGTTCTGTAACCTTTCTTGCCCCCCTTCTGCCACCTGCTAAGGCAAAGACCCTTGTGTGGCAGGCAGGACTTCCTTTACAACAAGCCTACTCCACCATGTCAGTGCCTGCAGTCCTGCCTGCCTCTCCTGACTGGGCTGCACCTAGGAAAATGGAGGGAAGGCAGAGGAGGAACTTGGTTTTGTCTACCAAATCTGGAGTGATGAATTAGATACATCTTTGGGAAAGCAGGCTTCAGCTTGCTGAGATTTGACCTTGCTCTCCTTATGAGTTAAACCAAGACCATAGAAATGCTCCACAGACCTGCTGTCATTTTCAAATGAAAGAGATTCAGAGAATGTTGGTGAATTCAGTAGTTATCGGAAATTCAAGGGCATCTATTATAAGACACCCTTGCGAAGTCAATCTTTTGAAAATTCAGACACTAATGACATCACCCACCTGGGTGTGGGTGTGTTTCTTCACAGGCCACTTCTAGCTACTTCCTCCTTGTGTCAACACTACAGGAGATGCTGGAGCTTGTTAAATTAATGCCTGAGGATTTTGTGTCTCCTTAAAGGTCCCACATATAGAGAATTGGTATTTGGCTAGGTCAACTGTCTGAGCTTGGTGTTTGTGAGCCACTAAGCAAGGTGTGGCTCGGCCAACTGCCTGGAACCCACATCTTGACCAGGCACTACAATGAGCAGTCTCAGAGGTCAGATGTGGAATCCTGTCAGTTCCATGTGTGACTGAATCTTCTTTGCTGGTGTGAGCTCCCATCAACCACTCACATCAACTTTTTCCCCAGGGACTCCAAGAAGGATCTGCTCCACGTTCTGAGAAGGAGACCCCTATAAATCCCCAGCACATGAAATGAAGGCCTGGCTGACTATATATTAAGTGACATACTTTATGCCAGCTTTTCCCTAAGCAGATGTATGTGCTTTATAGCTACTGTGTCTTCTTTTCCATGTATTCAAATGAGACATATGTCACCCCTCATTTGAAAAGCAAATCCTTGCAACCTCAATCCCATTCTCCCCATTCTATAAGCTACTTCTTTCCCTGAGACTCTCTGCCCAGCCTTTTGTTTCTGAGTCCACTGACCCTTGCCTTCCACCAGCCATGTACAGTCCCCATCTTAAACAATGCCATCGCTTGGCCCTTTGTCCTGTTCTCGTTCCCTCAGTGACGCTGTCATTGAATGTAATTCCAACACTGGCTGCTTCATTGTCTGATTCTGGTGGCCACTTGATGACACTGAAGACTCTCCTCCATGCCAGAAGCTCCATCGATATTTCAGGATGCCGTACTTAACTTCAGAGATACCTGACACTTCATCGAGATACACGAGCCAACATGGTACCCCTTCTACATCTTTCAGCGTCATCCCATAGTCCTGTCTTTTTTCCTACTCTAAGCTTGTCTTCCATCTTATCAGTTTCTTGTGTGTTGTGGTAGAGACAAAATTCAAACTATCACAATTCTTCAGACCTTATCCATTGGAGACAATGACCTCTTCCTGTGCTTCAAGGCCAGGCAGTTTCTTATCTCTCTTTCTAACAGTTCTGTTCACTGCTTATTGATGCTCTTGTTTTCTGGTGCAGATCTGTTAGCAAGACACTGGGTACCTATGTACTTCTCCCAACTCCGAACTCCAAGTCATTGTCCTGACAGCCCTCTTCCTCAGCACTTGCTACTGGCCAGTGCACCTGCAGACATAGAAAGCATCTTCAAGGCACCCACAAAATAGGACAAGTAGCAACTACATCAATCATACCATTTCTACCTCATCAAGTCACACATCCAATCCTACCAAACTTAGCTCTTCTTCAGCCCAGCTGCTCCACCCAGAAGAGTCCTTGGCTTGGGCTGAGTTATATCTCTCCACTCTCAAGTTCAGATTGCTGTAACTGGAGCTTTGCACCTGCCAACGGTCCCTGTGTTGTTGCTTGAGTCAAGAGGCTCTCTTGGTGATGTGAGGAGTTTTCAGGTTAATGTAATGATTTCTAAGCACTATTCTGGAACACTTAAAACCCAGAATGTACAAAGACCCTGCCCTTAACTGTATCATTACTTCAGGAGGATGAGCAACCTCTCATGCTCACATCCTTGACCCGCTTGGCTAAGGGGTGAAGTTGTGCACTCTTAGAGCCTTGTTCCCTGTGTTTCCACTTGTACAGTACCATTGTGTCTCTTCAGCAAGGTTGGAAGGAGCCAGTCTTTGTATGGAGAGTCTGAAAGGGATTCTTTCTCAGTCAGTGCCTACTTCCTCTCCCTGGTGATGAATGCCACACAGACCCAGATCTGCATCCCAGGCAGGGAGATGTGAGATTCCTCCATCATCACCGGGGGCACTGTGACGGGATCTTATTCTTTGAACGTCCGATTAATATTTGAGAGCAAATTGCCTTCATGCCCTGCATTCCCTTCTCTTGTCTTTCATCTCTTCATCAGTCCGTCAGCTATTTTTACCACCTCCTAGAATCCTCACCTTTCCTCATAATCAACCCACATCTGATGAGCCCATAAGTGCTGGATAGGAATTCAGGGGCTAGCGAGCAGCTCTTTCCCTAGGAATCACACCATCCCTGGTCAAGGTTCTGACTTCATAGCCTGAATGCTAACAAAGGCAAAGAACCCCAACTCACATAGAAACAGTTGTATGCAATGGGTCCTGTTTATCTTTCATTATTTGTTCAGTATGTGTTGGTGGTGTAGGGGGATTTGGAGGCATGTGTGGGGGCAGTCTGCATGTGTACACATATGCCATAGAACATGTGAGGCCATCAGAGGGCAACTTGTGGAAGCTGTTTTTCTCCTATCAGGTAGAAGGAACTTAAACTGGGGCTTGAGCTCAGGTCACTAGGCTTTGGGGACAAGCGCTTTATACACTGGTCATCTTGCTGATCCCATGAACCTTGTTTTAAGTAGAATATCATAGAGAGTTTACGTATGTGTATTGTGACGTATGTGGTCACATTATCTATTCTACCTGTTGTCAAGCTTAAACCGGTCAAGGACGAAAAGAATATACAAGACAACGTTGGGCAGAAAGACATTCACCCAACAATTGCCACTCATAAATTTGCCCTTACTTGTGTGACAGACAGTTCAGTAATTTTTAATTACCCAGCCTTTACTGGGCCAAGAAGCAAGCTCTGTACTAGGCCAGTATGTATTCCTCCCCAAATTCATGTGTTGTAGACTTAATCTTCAAAGCAAAAGTATTAAAAACACAAGACTTATAAGAAGGCATGAGGGATTGACTGTTGTGGTGAATGGATTAATGCTGTTATCTAGAGAGTGGGTTTGTTACCACAGGAGCCTATTGCTGTTATGAATTTGCCCTCTATACCCCAGCTGCCCATAGTGCGCTCTCCTGCTTCTCCATTTGCCACAGGATGATCAAGCAAGAAAACCTTCTCCAGATGCAGACCCTTCAATTTTGGACTTCCCACTCACCAATACAGTAAGAAGTAAAGCTCTGTTCCTTATAAACCACCCAGCGTGGTATTCTGCTATAGCAGTACAAAATCAACTAAGACACTGCCGTTGTTCTGTAACAGATGTTCTGATTGGAGTAGAGATCATCATATTAGTCTGGAAAAGATAGCTTTGGATCTGTGAGCCAAAGGCATCTGGGATGACTGAGGCTGTACCTTGTCCCTGCTTCTGGACAACTATTAACCTCATGTCCACAGTGGTCCCCTTTTGTCCTGTGACTATGAACACCCTTTAACGTTCCAAATTCTGACAGCAAATAAGGAATTGATGTCTCTATTTGACATATGTGGGACATTTAGGGGGCAGCGATGAAGGGTGGCCTGTGGGATCACAGCAGGGCCTGGAGAATCACACATGGCACTGGGCTCAAGCAGGGAAGCCCAGAGGGCATCATGTATCAACACACATCTGTCTTCTATCTGGGGAAAGATGCTGTTTCCTCAAATGTGAATGTTTTTCCTTACTGAGGCCATTTCCCTAACCTGGGGCCAAAAGCAAAAGCGAGCATTGAAATATCTCAGCCAGTCAGACAATCTCCTATATCAGAACTTGGTCACACGCATCCTGAAGGGAAGGCAGCCAGCACTGCTGGAGTAGAGACCCAGCTGTCTTCACATAGCTCCATGACAGATGGATGTGATCAGTTTCTTGTGTTGCTTTAACAATTCACCCCAAATTTAGAGGGCTTGGGAGGGTCCTCTACTCAGTGTCTCATGTGGCTGAAGTCAGGGTATCAGCAGGACCGCATCCCTTCATGGAGCTTTTGAGGAGAATTTGCTATGAACCTCATGCAGCTGTTTTCAGAAGTTCCTTAAGGCTTCAGGACTCGGTTCCCTTCTCCTTGCTGCCTGTTGGCCTAGAATTCCTTCCAGTTACTTCCTGTTGTCTCTTCCATCATCAAACTAATAGCTGCTGATGCCCCTTTGGAGCATGGCACCTGACTTATGCCACCTCTATGCTGCCACCTGCCTAAGAAAGCTCTCTGATTATAGAGATCATGTGATATTAGATTGGACCCATTTGCAAAATCCCATAACTTCAGGTCATTGATTAATGACCCCATCTTATTGTCTAAAAACCTTGTATCACATAAGATCACATAATAATAGGCTCTAGGTATTTAGGGTGTGGATATCTTTTTTGGAGGGTTTTCGGGGGCTATTCACCCTACTTAAGAGATCACAGTTTCTACCTTCAAGCCCTAGTAACTGACTCAGTGAGGTGGGGTAACTTTCCCAAGAGTACCTAGTGGTAACCACAGGCTTCAAACGTACTCCTTTATGATCTCACAGCCTGAATTCTTCCTATACCACATATGTCCCTTGAGCCTGGAATAGCCTGGCATCCCAGACTCCATTCTGAGGATGGTGGGTGGTGGCAAGCCTCCTTTGGGCTCTACCTCATCTCTGTTTTCAGCACTGCCCTTTGTGCCTGATATGCTTAGGAAATCCCCCATTCTAAATCCAGGAATCCCACATTCTCCCTGAATGTATGCCAAAGCTTCCTGTTTTTGGAAGAGCACACTTCCCTCCTCCCCCAGCTGCACATACACTTGTTACTGGCAACAGATTCTTTTTTCCCCCTAGAGACCAAAAGCTAAAAGTGAGATGTGGCTTAGGTTCAGAGTAAGTAGATAAATTACATGTATCCTGTGTTATGTAAATTGGAGTTTAAGTATCCAATTTTAATGCAAATCAGCCTCTGAAAAAAAGTCTAAAAGCCACATTTCCCTAAAGCCTGCTCATGTCCTAAACTATAGATATAATTATCAAAAGTGCTCAGCTCATTTTAGAAACACTTGGTGGGAATGAAGTGCCAGGGTCAGCAGGTGGGGAGGTTAACCAAGACACACAGTATGGCTTTTACAAGGCCCTGCAGCCACTCCATCCACAGCAGCTTCAACAGTGGAGATGTGGCTGGGTGAGGGTAGGATCAGACTCAGTCATAGTACCCTGGCTAAAGAGCACATGTAATTTTGGAGCCATGAACTAAAGTCAACATTACATAGGCAAACATATATCTAGAGCACAAAGAAATTCTACTTTCTGGAAAGGACAGACACATCAGCCTGCTGCTATTGTTTATGTAATCAAAGAGACCCCTCAAACATAGCTCCACTGAATTCAATGTAAACTATTTCAAATGGTCCCTCATGTACTGTGTTGTCTGCTCTTCATCCCCATGCCAGATTCAAACAACCAGGGACTAGTAATTTATTGAAAATAGGAAACAATTTGTTTTTGTGCTGACCATACATGTACAGCCATTTTCCTCACAATCTTCCCTAACCTACATAGTTTAGCAACTGTTTACGTAGTATATAGGCTCTGTTATGTATTATAAGTAATAAAGAAGTGATTTAAGGAATGCAAGGGCTCGCACATAAGTCCTATGCAAATTCTACCTCATTTTATATAAGGGGCTTGAGCATCCGTGGGTTTGGGCGTGGGCTGATCTTGGAACTCAAGGAGACAACTGTGTCTGGATTGCCTTCTCACCCAGAAATCCTTTCCCATTCCGTCTCTCACTTTTCACACATGCATTTTGTGAACAGTTTCTACTATTCTGGGCCTTGAGAACCAGAAATGAGATGAACTTTCTGCTCTTATCTTAAGGCAGTCAGCAGGGGGACAGGTGCAGATAACTGGACAGGTACATACTTAGATGGTCATATATATATATATATATATATAAACATATATGTGTGTTTATGACATATATATTTATGTATGTATATACACTGCATATATACTGCAAGGGTGGTATAAAGAACTCCATGCTGAGAAAACGGGATGGTGGAGTGGGTGGATGGGAGAAGGGTGGTAGTAAAAGAGAAGGCAGAAAAGGTGTCCTGGTTGTAGAAGAGGTCACTCAGAGCTGCCATTCTGTAGGGGTTCACAGTGGGTGAACAAGGAAGCTCCGTCCTTGTGGAGGGCCTGAAAAGTCTGAAAGTTCAGGAGACTCTGCCAAGGTAGGAAGTGGGGAAACAGCCTGGTGAGCCTGGAAAGACAGACAGACAAAGCCATGGGAGGGGTGCAGCAGGGCATCACTGTAAGTGCAGACCTGGGAGGCTTGCCCCTCAGCTAAGTATTGGAGAACCACTTAGCAAAGCATGGCCAGGATGGATAGGAAAATGTAGGTAGGTGTGATGGAGACAGAAGCAGGTCTGTAGGACTTGGTAACTTTGTGTGTGTGTGTGTGTGTGTGTGTGTGTGTGTGTGTGTGTGTGTGCACTTACACTGTCTATTCAGGTACCTAACAATCAGGCACATGGACCACTTTAGAATTCCTACCTTCTCATAATTTGTGGCCTGGTTATCTGCCCCTTGCAACTGTTACCCCGTGCACATAATCATGTGATGCATCCACTCTTGGAAAAGTACTTTATTTTCTGGTGTAGTACTTTTTTAAAAATGAGAAAAGGAAAAATAATCCAGAAAAGGCTTTCACAATGCTATTAGCTGGCTACAGCATAATAGAATGTTGGGGTGCAGGGAAACAAAGTGATTGCTGCGGTGACTCTTTGCAGAACTTCTCTGTGGTCTCAAAAATTTTGCAATGAATTATAAAATGTCTCTCCCACACCTCCCAGGGACTGGTTCCCAACTTCTCTCTTCAGCCCTTGGTAATGGCAAATGACTCATAAGCCGGCTCAATGAGCTTGCATCTTGATTTGAGCAGCTGTGTGTTAGCATTGCTCTAAAGGAAAGGGTGCTGCTGGTAAGTCAGACCAGAATGTGCCATCCTGCAAGTAACAATGCTGCCTGCATCCAGACTGGACTGCTGTACCAAAGAGGGATCGTCCTCACCTTGTGCAGCTCAAGAGGACAGGAAGAACCCCAGCAGACAAGCTGAACTGTAACTTAGAAGGGTCTTCTAACAATTGCACACAAATTCTCAACCCAGAATATGCATGCAGTGAAACAGTTTCTGAATCTTTCAGAGCAGCTTTAGGCAGAGGCGGGCCACTGGTATCAGAAGGGATGCAGGGAGCACTTATTTGCTGCTGGGGAGGAGGGCTGGAACTTTTCACTAAGTGACAAGTGCTGTGACACCCAGCTTCACTTGGGCTGGTGTAGGCAGACTTAGCACATCCACAATTCCTGTTACATGCCACAGGACCATTAAAGACTGGCTCCCCAGTAGGAGAGTCACTGCCGGCTTGTGTGCTGGGGAGTAGAGATTCCAGTTTTGTTTACTGTGCTTCTAGTCTGACCCCCACTTGGCAAGAGACCAATTTCCTGATAGATTTCTCCCCTATACTGCCCAGGTTGGGAGAACAGATGCTATGGGTTAGGCCAAAGCCATAAATTTCTGGGAAATAATTCTTAGTGACTGAGGGAGAAAGCCATAAAACACCTGAGGCCAGGGCCAGGACACAACAATGGCAGTGGATAATACCAGGCTGCTCATTGCCAGGATGATCCCATGGATCACTTTTCTGGCCTGTGTACTGCTCCCCAAGCCCATGCCAGCACACTCCTCCAGTGCCCACAGAGGACAAGCACCCCCTCACACTAGGACTCCTCCCTAACACTTCTTTGATTGGTTTGCTCAACCAGTGGTCATTGTTGGCCTCTGGCACAGTAGGCACTAGGTACTCTGAGGGATATCAGGGAAAAAGCAGACCACACACTAGCCCTGGTTGAGGGATATCAGGGAAAAAGCAGACCACACACTAGCCCTGGTACAGCTTGCTATTTAGTTCCTCTCAGGTCTCACTTCCTGGATAGAAACTCACATGCTCATGGGATACCTCTTTTTTCACCTACTTCAAGCTATTCACAGCACCCCTAAGAAGGAAGGTTGTTACATCAAAGCCACGCTTTCCCATAGAGGGAAAGAAGATAACTTAGTGTTACTAGATGGATGAAATGGACTTCCTATCTGAGATGTTTTCCCTGTAGCTGCAAATATCAGCCACCACTGTAGCTGGGGGCAGTCACTCTCCCTCCCCACCTAAGGGAAGGGTAGATTGTCTCATGGATTTTGTGGTGATTAACCCAGCAGTGTGATGAGAAGGGATTGCTCTCTCACTCCTGTACCATATTCTTTCCCTCCTTGGTCTTCTTCAACTCCAGATTCCCAAGCCCAGCGTTTCTGCTGCAAGCGTGTACCTGGCCCCATGGACTCGGCATTCATCTTGGTTCTCCTGGATTTCAAATCTTACTTTCTCCCTCAAGAACCTGCTTGCTTCCTTCGTCTTTGGTGTTCACACTTTCCATGGAGAAATTCTCTTGCTATGACAGCCTTTCTAAGTTACTGTTCTGGGACCCTCACTAGTCTTTTCCCAAAAGGAATGACTCAGATTTCCCAGACACCCCCCCACCCCCACGCCTTGCCAGATCTGTTCCATTGATGCAGTGGCTAAGGGAACAGCATTCTCAGGCTGCATTGAGCAATAGAGATCACGACATACGAAACAGAAACTTACCGAAGTTCTCCCCGCCCCAGATGTCCATGTCCATGTCATATTTACCCAGGTAATCGAACCAGGCCTTGTCAATCACAAAGAGCCCTCCAGCTATGATTGGAGTCCTGTAGGTTTGGAAGGAAGATATGGCAGGGGGATCATGTATATGAAGAAGTACTCTTGAACTCTTTGGTTCAAGGAGTCCAGAACTCAAGGCAATTTTCTCCCAGTGTCTGCTCCTCTTCAGAAGAGCAAATATATATATTTAGGCTGTCTGAGATAAAGATCTGCTATAGAGTTTTTCCCTCTGCTTGTAAATTCCCTGACCTGGCAGACAGAAAACTTCACTTATCAACACCCTTCCAAAGAGCTTCCACTTGCCCCTCCTCCTCTGGTTCTGGTCAGTGAGGCGCTTGGAGTAGAGCTGGCAGGCCACTGGCCAGGCAGAGAAAGGCTGTGAGCAGCACACCCACCCACTTCCTGACCTGGACTCACTTCCTTGATTTGAGTCTTTACCTTTTGACGGTATCTTGAATTCCTGCCTCCAACCCGAAATAAAAGTGTGACTGAAATCCTAATTCCCAGCATCTCAATATGTGGCCTTTTTTGGAGACAGGGTCTATAGAGAGGTAACCAAGTTAAAACAGGATAAATCAGGGTGGACCTGGATACAATGTGACTGAGGCTCTTATAAAGAAGAAAGCTGGCACACAAATGTGCATACCAAGAGGAGGGTGTGGGGACTAGAGAGAAGTTGGCAATCTGTAAAGAGCAAAGAGACCTGGACAGCCACCACAGGGAGGCAACTCTGTAGATGCCCCACTGACTCTAAACCATGGCACATGTTTCTGACATTTAAGCCACTCGGGTACTTGATGCTGTGGCCATGACAAACAAACACACCCGCTTCTTTCTTTGTGTGTGGGGGGTTGCTGCCTTTAACCTGTGACTCTCATTTGTTCAGAGAGATGCCAGAGAAGCTGCTCAGAAAGAGAAAATATTCAAGAAGCACGCAGACAAGAGCAGCAGGAGCCTGGCAGGTGATTCTATAAAGATTGGGACTTGTGTCAGTAAAGCCAATGACTAGAGTTATGAACACTTGGGGTCTTGCCCCTCTGCTTTAGTGTGCCCAGACAGCAAAGGGAGTTTTGTCTCCATAGCAAGCCTGGAGAGCAGGTCAGAAGGCTGAGTTTGCCTTTACTATGACAACTTCCTGCTCCTGGGACGCTGGTCTAATCCTGGAAACACTTCCTCCCTAATAAGCAATATACATAAGAGGAAAACCTGCCCTAAGGCTTTCTCTTGGGACAGATGGGAGAACCCAGGTAACTGCAGTGCCACCTTTGTCCACGCTTTGATCCACTCCTCTGAAGTACCTGTATAGGCTACACCCAAAACCTGTTCCATGTACTGACATAGAAGAACCCAGTGCTCAGCCTGGTGAGAGGTAGCTCCTTTCCCTTTATGGATAGAGGACACTGTCCTGTCACCTAGTTCTATTCTCCCTCTGGATTCACTCTGGATTCTGAAGGTTGGAGAAGGGAAGAGGAGCTAATGGGTGCATGAGACACAAGTCTTGCTTCATAGTTGAGCTCTATGTCTCCACCCATCTGTCTAGTCCACCATCATTAGGCTCTTTGATACTTCTCTGGTATTCAGTTCAACATAAGTCAATTCAATGAAATGCTGAAACATCTACAATGAAGGAGGCACCAGAGACACAGGCATTCTTGAATAATCTTGGGATTATTCATAAGTGGCTGGATGGAGAAAGTCCAGTCTGTTGGCCTCATCTGTGCTTATTCAAGCACTCCAGTTCCCCCTGCTGCCCTCTGAGGCAGAACTATTTGAGTCTGGAGGTACCCAAGAGGCCTTGGATTAGCTTGCTAACCAGTCTCAGGTATCACATCACATCTCAGTGCTGAGATCACTGGCTCCTCTGCAAGACAGAAACTCTGCTCTATTCTATGCCAGAGCCTCTTCAATGGCTGCAAACTCCAGGAAGACGGCGTTCTAGCTCAGGTAACCGAAAAAGAGAACATGTGGCAGAGCCATCCACAATAAGGCTAATTAGCTTACTTCAAGCCACCATGCTCATATAGACCAAGGATGGAAGTGTTAACACAGAGGTGGTCATGACCTCATACCAGTCCACATTTACAATTTATAGCCTCCACAAATCCACCCTCTCTAGGCTGAATCCTGACAATCTTCGGCCCATGGGCACGAAGGAACATTTCTTACCTCACCCAAGGCCTTAATGCGATGATCATGGACCCTTACATGTTTGCTGTCAAGAGGCATAAAAGCCATCATGGCCCATGTGAAGGTGGAGAATGTTGGTTACCACTCCTCAGCACAGATCTCCAAAGATCCCATTCCCTTACACAGAAATCTCTATGAAGATAGACTTCTTTAGATAAGGGTGAAAGTAGAGATTCTCTGGCCCAGGATTTTGTTCCTGCTTTTCCATTCTTTCAAATACTCAGTATGGACCTGTCTGAACCATGGGACAGCAGGATCAAGTGGAGCTATCCCCTATGCAGCAGCCCTTTGTACTCACCGGATGGGCTCAGTAGGGTCTAGGCGCAAAGCCTTCTGTTCTGGGGAGAGCTGCTCCCACTGGAAGTGCAGGCTCCAGTCAAACCCTAGAACACAGCATTGATCCAGATGATTTGGTTTCTCAAGAAACACTTTGAGCTTTTTTATTCCACTCCTTTTCTGGTTCCCGGGGAAGTTGGTCCCTGGGAAGACGAGTCTCCCCTGGTCTGACCAAGAGCAGGGCCACCAAAGTTTCTTCTAAATTCCCTTTTCCCATTCTAGCCTAGGGAGTCTCTCAAAGCTCCCTGCTAGGAATAGTTAAGGAATAAAGAACAGAGAGTAAAAACCAAGGCACATGGAATAAAGGTGACAGAGTGGGCAGTTATGGGACAAAAAGCATAGGTCTGTCTTAGGAAGGAGTAAGCAGGAGTTTGGGTGTAAACCATCCGAATCACCTAGAAGTCAGTATTGAGTGGAAGTGAACTGGGCTCTAGACAGAGAGCAAGGGAGGGAGGGTCTCTGGGACAGGGTGATGCCAATGCCAAGATGGCAGACCAACATAACCCAGGACTCATCGCTTCCACAACATTGTCATGTCTAGAGGGAGCCCCAGATTAAAGCTAGAGCTCTGGGGGCTGGAATGTCTAGCTTATATCCCCAGCATTTTCCTTCACTGTCCCAAGATAAAGGGCCCAGCTGAACTGAATTTTATTACAAGATTAAAGGCCCGGACATGTCAAGACAACTTACCAGGAGGTCTTTATTTTGTCCACATTGAGATGAGGAAAAGGAGGAAGTGGAGGAAAAGAAGAAGGGAGGGGAAGAACAGGAAGAGAAAGTCTGAGAAAGAAAAAGAGGAGAAACAGGAAGAGGAAAGGAGTATTAGCTTACTCACCCCCTCTGAGCTCCGAGGCGGTCTCAATGTAGTTAAAGGTGTCCAGGTTAATGATGTCAATTACAGGGCATACTACCCTTGTGTAGTCCTGTAAAACAAAAACATGCTTCCAGTTTACAGGGAGGACCTGCTGAGTGGGAATCAGGAAACTTGGGGGGCCTGGGATATAATCAATTATTGACTCTAGTCTTTAGTCATAATCAAATTCAGGCACCCCAAGGTGAATCTGGGTTCCCAAATTCTTTCATCTGAGGCCTATGGTTCTTAGACAAACTGATGAATAGCAGTTTCTTGTAGGTAGAAACATATCTATATTTCCAATACATGTATAAATTCCCAGTCCTGAATTCCAACATACATATCAGCCCAATACGCCACTAACTACGTCCATACACACATTTACTCAGCTCTTCAGCAATGGCTTCACCATATTCTACCGACATACACACTCTTTCCTTCAGTTCTGATTTCTGTTAACCATCCCATATCCTCTCCCCTGGCACTGATTTAAGATTTAACCTGTCCATCAACCAGACCAGGTTCTGGTTCTGACTCTTAAGCAGTCATTGACTGCTTTAATGGTTCCTAATTCTGCAACCCTTTAATACAGTCCCTCATGTTGTTGACCCCAACCATAAAATTATTTTCTTTGTTACCTCTTAACTGTAATTTTGCCACTGTTATGAATCGTAATGTAAATATCTGATACGTAACCCCCAAAGGGGTGGGGACCCAAGGCTTGGGAACCACTGCTCTAAAAGGATTGTTCTGAATCCACACTGACTCTTGCATAGAGAACTGAAATGGGCCTTTAAGTCCCTCTCTATCTCTGTTTCCTTTCCTTCTGTATGTGGATGCCTATGCTCTTTCTGCATGCAGATCTGGCCATGCTAAGCAACTGCCCAATACTTAAATCACCTCTAAGACACTTCTGAACACAGACTCTAAGGCCATGAAAACTTGCTTCCACATTTGAGTTAGAACATGAGGTGTTGATCTGAGTAGAACTCACATTACCAGAGGCTAGGAAGGGGAGTAGGGAGGTAGGACATAGAGAGATTTGATAACAGGCACCAAAATTCAGTGAAAGGAGGCATATTCTCTATACTACTCCAGCACAGTAGAGGGGAAACAGCTTTCAATATTATTATATATTTCAGAATGTTAGAAGAGAAGATTTTGAGTGTTTCCAACATGAAGAAGTGATCAATGTTTAAGGTGACAGAAATACTAATTGGCCTGATTTGATCATTACTTGCTGTATACATGTATGGAAATATTGCACAGTACCCTATACCCTAGTACCCTGTGAATATGTAGAAGTACTATGTCAATTTAAAAAAATGTCATGCATCTTGCTTTCCAATTTCATCACTTACTGCTTCCTCTGGATACCCTGTTTGTAGCTACCAAAATATCTGGTGAGAGGGCTAGAGACACAGCTCAGTAGTTAATAGTGCTTCCTGCTCTTCCAAGAGTACTTGGGTTCGGTTCCTAGCACCCATATCAGGAGGCTCACAACCACCTACAACTCCAGCTTCAGAGGATTTGATGCTTCTAGCCTCCATGGGCACCTGCACACATGTGCATGAGTACATACCCGCATATAGATGCACACATATAAAAAATTAAAGATAAAATAATATCTAAAGAGTGATTTTCAAAGGGATATTTTCAAAATAACCAAACCCAAGTCCTCAGTTCCTGGGAGCTACCAAACCTATCAAGTTTGTCCATTATAGGTAACTGTACAACAGAGATATCAACCCCAACATGGTATAAACAAATATTTTCGGGGGGGGGGGGCACAAAGACTCTTGGATCTCACACTGAGAGTCAAGTGGCCTGAAGAGGCTGGTCCCTCTTGAGGAAGTTATCCTCCCTACCACCACCTTTGGGCTCAGGGAGGAACTTCTTGAAGCCATTTAATTTCCAGGTTCAATCTTTTCCCCCAAATGAGGTTGTCTTCTTATTTCAAGCTCCAGAATCACTGAGCACTTGATTCTAAGTTCACAGATTTAATTTGGCCCTGAGACTCCTACATCCAACTCACTCTGACAGTAACAAGGTGCCTTGGAAAACTAATCGACCCAGGTGGAAAGGATTGCTTATTGCCAAGGCATCTCTTCTGCTTCAGGGATGTTGGGAATGCTCCAGCTGTCAACACTGCACCTGCCTGGGTACCACGGTCTCTTTGGGGTTACCCTCCAGTCACTGATGTGTGTCTGAGCACACACAAACCCCTGAAGATGCTCATATTACTTTACTTTTTAAATAAAGTTAAAAGTTCAAGGACATATTCTATAAGCCTGACAAACTCTTTGTTCTGTCTTTTTGTGCTGTGTTCAGGGACCTCTGTAGCTGTGCTGATGTCTTTTATGACCCTTTTACAGTAAAGAATTTCAACATACTCAGAGGCATGTCTAGTCTGTTCCCAGCTCCAAGGGATAACCTCTAAGCCCTTGGAACATCCTGTCTAGATGACAGTCATTGTTTACCTGGTGGTCTTGGGCTATACTAGATAGTCTGTGCTAACAGTTAATAGTGTATGGTGAGGAGTTTGTCCCATATAGAACCAACTTGACCTCTACAGTCACATGGTGACCATGAAGGTCAGGTTCATGTATGTGACTGGAGACCCCAGGTAAAAAGTCCTGGGTACAAGGTGAGTGTCTCTAGTTGGCAACCCTCCACTCCCCAACCCTGGGATGCCGTACTGTCTATAGAACATTCTGGGAGAGGACAGCCAAGTGCTCATGATGGAATGGTCCACCAGGCCCTTACTCCCATTGCTGGTGCTGTTTCCTTTCACTGTAATCAATGATAACCACAAGTGGGTTAGTTCTACTCACCTACCAATCCTTTCATTGAGCCCAAGAATGGGCTTGAACACTCTTACACTATAATCCTGTTTTGTTTTGGTTTGTTTTGTTTTAGTAGAAATGAAACTCCCTTCTCTATTTAAAAATCAAAATGAAAGCCAAGTATGAAGCATATCCCTCAGCCTCAGCCTCTACATGGGCTCTGCCCCACAGCTCTGACAGGCTCCCCAAACACTTTCCTATTCCATGAGGACTTGGTGTCTTGGGATGTCTGTCTCACCTCAACTGTGGTATGTGGTCTGTGGAAAAGAGACAGGCAGTGAGGGTTGATGGGGGTGGGGAAAGTGCTATGTGGGGTTATTACCTTAAAAGGGGCTTCAGAAGCCTTTTTGTTAATGAGTCACTAAAACCAGAACACAAACTCGATACATGAGAGGATTAGTATCCCTCTCTGGTGTGCCTTCAGGCCTAACCCAGAGCCTGGCAGGCAGCAGGTGTTCAATGGCATTTGCTAAGAGGGAGGCTGTCACTTCCTCAAAGGATATTGTGTAGGTGGTGGCAGGGAGCAGGTGAGTCATTTAAGACTTAACAGGACAGCTTCTCAAGCTGGAGGCTCAGTGATGGGGAGATGCTCAACACAATACTCAGAGTCAGCCAACGCTCCTGTTGTGGCCACCCTCAAAGGGTATATCCTCAAAGTTAGGCCCAGGCTTGAGCATAAGCAAGCAGCTGGTGAAATCCTGGGCTGATCCTGGGCTATCCCCTACTCCCCATTTCCTCCCCCTACCATGACAGTCCAAGCCTCCTCCTACTATTTATTCTACCCCTCTCCTATGTCCGCTCCCCACCTCCTCTTACGAGGAGGAAGGAGGCTGAAAGTACCAGGCAGTGGTTATCTATCAATCACTGTTACTGTCATACTTCTTGTTTCTTCACTTATTTACATAATTAAAGCATATTGTGAATTAGCAATCAAAAACTTCTAGAAGCACTCTCTTAGGAGATCACCAGCAATCCTGAGTCTTCCCGTGGTATAGAAACTGTAGGCAAACAGAGATGAGTGAGGGGACTCCACAGTCTTGAAAAGATGAATGGGTATTAAATGGATTTGATCCAGGATCTAGAAACATTGTGTCGGGGGGGGGGGTCTCTGAGCTGGCCTAGGGGGAGGTGTGATATGCTAGTTATATTTTCCTCCTTATGACTAAATACTTGTCAAGAAGCAAATGAAGGGAAACAAGGACCTATTTGGGCTCTATGTGTCAGGGAAGGCATGACATGGCATCAGGAGCTGTGTTAGAAGCTGGAGTGTGAGGCTGCTTACTTATATCTCCCTGAATTAAAAAAAAAAAACAAAACCAAAAACAAAAAGTGATTACTAGCAAGCGGGGTAGGCTACAGCCCTTAAGACTCACCCTCAGGAACCTACTTCCTACTGTGAGACTCCTCCTCTGACTACCTCCATAACCTTCCAAAACACCACCACCAACTGGGAACCAAATACATAAGCTGGCAGAGGGTGGAAGATCAGTTTACACCCAAATCATCAGTATGCAAGAAGCTGGAGGGGATCCTTAAGTAGGTGCTACTGTGGGGTAGGGACATATTTATTGATAGGATATCTGAATTTCCATTCAGGTTCTGTCATACAGAAATATGTATAACCTTAGTAGGTTGGCATATTATATGGGATTCTGTTTATAAATCTGTGAAGGGAAGGCAAATTGCTCTTATCTGCAAAACAGTCCTGCATTTTTAACAGAGCTGATGTAAGGAAGCAAGAGAAGAAAGCACATGCAAAGGAACTGAAGGATACATAACTATTATTTATATAAAGTTGCTAGATGATGAAAGGATTGAGATTTCTTGAAATTTATTTCCCGTCAAAGAAATATAAGGAAGGAGGTGGAAGAAAGAAGCTTATGTTTAAAAAAAAAAAAAATACAGCAGAAACCAACTTGGTGAGTGTTTCCAGTATCAAGTAATTAAAGGGAAGAGAACAGAAATTAGGGAGCTGTCACAGGGAAAACTTCAGCTGAGGATGGCCCAGGACAGTCCAGGCCTAGCTTCTTTCTCATTTTGTTCTATTTTTGAAAATCCCAACCTCCAATTACAACTTGAAATTTTCCATTTCCACTCACAAGATTAAATCACATTCTATGTGGAGACAAACCACATACAAAGAAATTCAGAACCGCAGCTGGAACGCACACACATTCCCTAGCCCTGTGGGGCTATCCTAGGGGCCACCCTAAAGTAATGAGAGGCAAGGCTTTGAGGGTAATTTAGTAGCCCACAGGACTCTCTAGGCTGATCCTGGGGTGTATCTCACTAATCTCTTGTGAAAGGTTGAGCTCAAAAGGTGATGGTGACCAAGAAACTAAACTTCATCGTGGGCCAAAAGACTCCCAAAGGAGTGTTTGGGTGCAGGACGTCAAACTCCCATTTGAGAAAGTGAGGAAGACTGCGTCAGCCTGTAGGTAAGGCTGGCTGCAGATAGAAAAATGAGACTATCTATCAGGGTTTTGGTTTTTTGTTTGTTTCTTTGTTTTGAGATGGACTCAGAGCCATTGGGATAGAAAGAGATTCAGACTCATTAAGGCTGAACTTACTTAAAATACCCTCTGAGACCGTAGTTATCTACTAAAGACCTACATGAGACTGGGCACATCACTATTTCTATCATGCATGGAGGAGAGGTTCATGAGGATGATCCACCTCCTACTGTTAGTGTACTACAGGCAGCTAATGAGTACTGGGGAGGGGCTGAAATGCATTTTCCCTAGTAGTGTGGCCACTGATAAGTTGCCTATATTCCAGTAAACAACCCTCTACTCATGTTCATTCAAGCAACCTTAATTAAATACAGCGAGCAAAAAAGACAAAGAAATGCCAGGTGTGGTGGTGCCAATCTTTAATTCTGGCACTCAGGAAACAGATCTAAAGAGCAGTCTGATTTACATAGGGAGATCCAGAGAAGTCAGGGCTATAGAATGAGATCCTGGAGAGAGAGGAGGTGGGGGGGAGGGGGCTGTGGGAGAAGGAGGATAATTGTTGGAATGAAGGATTTTAGTGGGAGAGAGGTACGGATGAGAGAGGGTAATGTGAGGTGCCCCAAACACAGTATATAAAAATATTAAACTATCAAAGAACAAAACTAAAAAAAGAAAAATAAATGTTCTTCAAGGATAATCATCTTGGAGATCCCTGCACAAGAAACATCTAATTCCTGCCATCCCAGTCCATAGTATTCATCAAATAAGAACTGAAAAGAGATATACAAATAAAAACCTATACATGAATAGTTATAACAGCATTATTATTAGTACCCACATGAGGATGAAGACACACCATGGCATAATTATTTGGCCATGAAAAGAATATTGACAGGCTATAGTGTGAGTGGGGTAGGCACTGGCTGGGGCTGGGGTAGAGGGACAGTCAGTAAAGTAGCTCAAATATATGTTGTGTAAGGTAAGTCAGGCTCAAATGGCCATCTCATATGATTCTAATTTAATGAAATGTACAGAACAGGCACGTCCCCAGGGACAAGGCAGATTGGTGGCTGCAGAGACAAGGAGGGAAGGGAAGGAAGAATGGTAGTTAATGGGTGTGAAGTTTTTCTCTGAGGTGGTGAGAATGTTTTATAATTAGATTGCAGTGAGAGTTGTGCAATCTGCAAAGGGCAGTTTGAAATGGTTAAAATGGTCAGATCTGTTACATGCCTTTCACATGCATGGGCATGCACACGTACCGCACATCTACTATTCTGGCTAAGGTTAAATTACCTTTGAGACCACATGAAAGTGCTTATGGGTAAGAGGGAAAAAAAAACCCAGTAGAATACAAAGTTGGGTAAATACAAGATGATTACAACTACACTAAAAGATGCTTCTTTGATGAGAAAATGATCCCAAATGGGTAGAAATGAGGCTGCGGATGTCTTTGAATGATAGAAATTTGGTTGATTAGTTTCATTCTAATGTTCCATATTTTCCAAAATGTCTGCAGTAACTGTGGAACTCTTTTGTGATGGAAAATGAGGGGCCCAGGCCTCTTCTCTCCCATCTTCAGTTCCTAGGCCACAGGGTTTCCATAATACCCCACTCCTGGCTTTAAGTCTACTTCTCTTTGGTATGACCTGGGCTGAAGTGAGGAACATTGCCTCCAACGTCAACTTCTCTCCTGAGCTAGGGTCTGTGTTCTATGTTCTTTGCCTTCCTTGAGGTTCTGCAGCCTTGGTGTTCAAGCCCCATTTACACACTCTAGTTTCTTCTTGACACCACACACAGACTAAGAAGATAATTTCACTAGCCCTTGGCTCCTGTCCACACTCACAGGCACAAAGACCTTTCTGGGGATGTTCAGCTTCCCACAGGAGTGGGCTGCTTAACATCTCAGAGATACTTAAAGCTTTCCTATGTTTCTTTCTCACAAATAACTTTCTTATCATCAGTTTTCTTAGTACAGTGGTTCTCAGCCTTCCTAATGCTTCAACCCTTTAACACAGTTCCTCATGCTGTGGTGTCCCCCAACATGCCAGGGCTCTAAGGACGGTTTCCAAGCACCGAGAGCCTGTCTGCAGCAGTTAAGATGGTGGTGATAGGGAGGGGAGTAGTTCCTAACTGCATTTGTCTTCTGTTGAGACTAAGAATTAAACTCAGCAGAAGTACTGGAGGACAAAGTAGGCAATAGCTTCCTGGATTGAGATCCTGGCTGAGAATGCAGATGAGGGTCAGACCCTGGTGAAGTCTTGAGGTACAGGGAGGTTTGTGGAAAGGAGAGTAAGGTGGCCAGTGACAGGAAGGACCTGGTCAGAGGTGGTTGCACTGGCTAGGGCTGGGGAGATGGCTCAGTCAATAAAGTATCTGCTGTGCAGGAACAATGACTTGAGTTCAGATTCCTTAGAATCCATGCAAAAAGCTCAGCAAGACAGTGCTCGCCCATAACTCCAGTAATGGTGGTGTGCTGTGTGCATGTGGTGGGAGTAATGGAGACAAGGTTCCTGAAGACCATCATATTACCCAGTCAGCCTAGTCAATGTGATAAGCTTCAGGTTCAGTAAGAGATTTTGTCTCAAAAAAACAAACAAACAAACAAAAAAAAAAACCCCATAATGGCCTGGACACTATTTTCTCATCTGTGAAATGAGTGTACTACAAATGCCTGGCTCCTGCTTCCCACACTAGTTGTGCAAGTTAGTAGTTTAGGATGAGTGTCAGGCAGCACCAGTGTGTATCGTTAAAACGGGGGTCTCCAGTCTACTGTGTGGTCTATAGTGAGCCAGAGGAATGCCTGAGCTTTTCCTCAGAGTACAAACCAATGAGGAGAAGAATGAAATCGAGTTTTGTTTTCTAGAGTGGTAGCTGGGGCACAGAGAAAAGCAACACACAGAATCGCATAGCAATTCAAGGGTGAACAGGAAGGGCCTTCCCCTCTCAGCATCCAGCCTCTGCTTGGCCCAGGGCCTTCAGCTAAGGGTGATGATACACAAGTGGAAGGAAGATAGAGACCTCAGGAACTGGTTATTTCTGTTGCCTCCTCCCTACAGTAGAGCCTCAGGAAGATGCCTTCTCTAGAACCTTGATAGATACAGTTCTGGGTAATTTTCTCTTGCCCAGGACACTAAATGCTACGTGCTACCTGAAGATAGCTTCAATTTCAGGCTTACTGTTGTGGGCAACAGGGTGATAAAACAAACAGCCCAGGCCTTGCTTCACCACTGACCCCATACAGTGTGAGCTTATTCCAGCCACTATACTTTAGTCTTTCATCTATAAAGTGGGGACAACAATCTGTCCCATCCAGACCCCTAAGTAAAGTCACCAGCTTGGATGCCCTAGATGAAGTAGGAGGAAGGAACCCCAGCTCTGTTCCTCAGCCTGACTCACCTCTTTGACCCTGTGTAAGAGCGGCTGCAGCCAATCCCTGTTCACCTCACAGTGGCTGTCCAGGAATGTCAGAGTGGTGCCTTGGGCAATGTCAGCACCCCGCATGCGGGACCGGACCAGACCTATATCAGGGACAAATGGCCAGTTGGGTTCCACTGTTGCTCCAGTGACCAGCAAGATCAGATAGGAGTAATTCAGTATTCCCTTGAACACCTAAACACATACACCCACCAATAAATACCCCAATCTCTACTCACGTGCTGGCTCCGCCCCAGGGTACAGCCTACCTTGCCGCTCACTGTTGCGCAAGCACTTCACCTTGGGCAGTTTGATGAGCTGCTTGCAGTCATCAGCTGCAAAGACAAAGGTCATGCTTAGTGAGCATCTGGGATGTAGCTGCGTGTGAGCACACAAATTGGAAGGATCAGGAAGGCAGAACTATTTACTATCCCCACCCTGAATGCAGAGCCCGGTCCTGAGTCCAAGGTGTGAAGTGACTACAACTGGGCCCATTTGGAACAGGTCGTCACACGGTGACCCAAGCATGCTTTCATGAAAACGTTCCAGGTGCGGCTCCTTGATCTGGCCATCCTTGGGTGGGTCACCTACACACCATTGTTGCTACACACCATTGGACTATTAACTCAGAGTCTCTCACCACATTAAGTCTAGCTAAAAATGCCAGTAAGCCAGCAACAGAGGAAAACAGCTTTAGACTTTGCTTTAGAACATGGACCCCTCTTTATGGAGAGATCAGCCAACAGATTTTTCCAACACAACAGAGCTGATAATGCGTGGGTAGGCTCCAGCTTGACAAACAGGAGCCCCACTGCCTTTTGAATAAGAGACCCACCCACACTGCCTTTTGATCAAGTACACTAGGACTATTCTGTTGCCCTGTCACTTCCCTAATGAGACTGGTAGTTAGTCCCACCCTTTGATTCTGTTTATCTGTCCAAGGTAGACCTTGGACTTTGTGCTTGATTCTGGACTTTAACAAGCAACAGGAGAGACTTTTACAGGCTTCCCCTGGTAAGATCTTATTCTGAGAGCTCTGAGCGTGTTAACACATTAGGTCTCTATATAAATCATATATATGATTGTAGTCATCTTAATTATACAGGTGGGGGAGCTGAGTTGATGAAGCTAATGGTTTGCTTGAGGTGCATGGCTCAGGAATGAGGAAGTCCCAGACCTAGGATTTGAACCCAGGCTGTCTGACTCCTTTTAAAATCTAGGCTATCCTGCTCTAGGGGACCTTCCAGGAGGTCCTTCTTCTCTTGAGCAGTAGGCTACCCCCAGGAGGAGTGCACCTCACTCCAAGCTCTTCTTCATTAGGCAAGGAGAGCAGACCACTGAGATCCAGAGCTAGTGGAGGTCTTCGGACCCAGAATCTCACACATAGTCCATTTTTTTCTGTGAGGAATCCAGAGTCTCTGTCTTGTGTGTACATTATGCAGCAGATGTAGATGTGGGAGTGGCCTCTGTGTCTAGTGCCCCACTGCCTATGCCAGATCCGATGCAGGTTACTTTTCTGATACTAATAGTTGTCTGTACCATGGTGCCACTCACCTGGCTCAACACCAGGAAGAGATTGCCCCATCTGGATATGGTTGGCTGAGTAGAACTGCATCTAGGACACTGCTGTTAGTGGTGGGAGTTGGCACTGCCAATTCTTGAATTCTCATACTGAATTTCTATAATTATTGTGACTTTCAGAATTAAACAGATGTCTAGCGACCCCAGCATGTTTAACTTGGGAAAGTGGATCAGGGGAGCAAATCTGGGTGGGACCTCAGTTTTTTTATGGGATAACAACTAAGGAGATACGAGGCAGAAAATGATGATAATTAGCATGTAGAAAAGTCTGAAGGCCCACACTGTCATTGATTGTGTTGGGATGTCCCACCAGGATCTCAATATCAAGGCCCACCAGACTCCCAGGAAATAAGAAGGGGGAAACATGGCAGCCTCACTTCAGATTGGCACATTAATGCAGTACCAACTCAGGAGTCTGACAGGGCTTTGGGTTCTAATGATGATCCTTTTGACTGTGTGGCATCTCTTCCCTTGTCCAGGGGTATATGTTAGAAGCCACATGCTTCTATGTGACACAGATGCCACATCATCCTCACATGTACACTCACTCATCAACAGTCCTAGGCAGGAGTCTAACAGATTGAGCTAATTAGGTCCTCAAAGACTTACAGCATTTTTTTTTTCTCTCAAATGTAAGACTCATCAGAAACTTTCTCAAACGTTAAACTCAGGCATAAACACTTAGTCTTCCGAGTCTGTTACTCAACTTGGCTTCCATTCCCCCTCTAGAGTCTCAGTGGGCTCCCCTCCACTTGGGTGCAGTAGCCGGGACGGGATATTTGTGCCTCAGCTGTCAACAATCAGTGTTACTTACGGTCAT
The DNA here is from genome assembly GCA_907164525.1 of Lophiomys imhausi. NCBI lineage: Eukaryota > Metazoa > Chordata > Mammalia > Rodentia > Muridae > Lophiomys > Lophiomys imhausi. Next base: position 820,377 of record CAJQZJ010000175.1, read on the forward strand.
TGCTGAAGTCATCCACTAATATGATTTCCTTGATTAGATACACAGGGGTGCGGTTCAACACACTGTGGGAAGAAGAGGAATTATGATGTCTTCTAGTGGCAAAATACACATACCAACTCCATTTTTAAATATCACTGCATAGGAGGAATGAAGATTAAGGGGGCACCAAAAGAGTTCTCCAGTCATCCTGTTCATCTGGGGCCTCCAAGATATAATTCTGCCTCTGCATCACCGTAACAGTAAATGTTATGTTGCCCAGTGACCCACCCAAGCAGTACCAACAACTACCCTCCCTCCCCCCAAACCCAAGTCTAATAGTTCTATATGGATGTTTCATGTAAGCCTTCTCACCTTGGCTATCTCTGTCCAGGCTCACCTTCTTTTTTATGGGTAAGCAACCAAGGTCTTACTGTGCAGCCCAGACATTTGATCTCCCTGCCTTCCCCTCTCAAGTATATGATTACAGGCATGTCCCACCACCCCTCATTTGGTTTTGCCCACTTTTATGTGGTTTGTCCCTGCATCCTTTAGCTGCCCCAGCTCTTCTGAGTCCCAGGCAGTTTTCCTGGTGGACTTCAAGTGACCTTTAAGACACATACATCCAATAGTGTGGATTTCCATGTGGCCACAAATTAATCAACTCCCACTGTGCCTCCCCACCACCTACACTCCAACCCCTCAGCATGATCTGTACCCTCGAACTGCTGACCTGACCTATGCTGCCCACAGCTATCCATGCCCAGGGCTGTTACCTGAATTTCTTCAGCTTATTCACCACTGAGAACCTCTTCTTCAAGGCCTTGAAATGGCCCTAAGCTGCCCACAAGGACCAGTTCAAATGTCACTTCCTCTCTAACAGCTTTCCAATCTACTTAGGGAGAATTAATTGTTTCCTCCCTTGGGATTCTTCAGCAGTTTTTAGCTGAGGCATCTGACAGCATCTATCACTTCCTGACATGGGCAGCTGGTTTTGTACCCTACCAGGCAGGCTCCTGCCCCTGTAACCCTGACACCATGCAGAAGGCCTGGTCAGAGAGGAAAACACTCTAGAGAGACACTTGTGACATTCCCTCCAGCTATCAGACAACCACTGAATTAGTGCTTAACAGACATGTAGAATCCAAGTTTCAAGCTGACCTGCAAATTAAGAGTACAAATGGCTTCTGCCCTACACCTATTAAATGAGTAGAACTAGGGACAAAGAACTCTGTTGGGTTAGAACAAGTGTGCTGCTTCCCATGCACCAGTCCATAAAATTCGTGAGAGTCTTTCCTCTTTCTGATATGGGGGATCTTTGTGTATGTGTATGTGTATGTGTTTGTGCGTTTGTGTGTGTGTGTTTGCATGTATATGAAAGTGGAGGTCAGAGTTCAATGTTGAGTATTGTGGTGGTTTGAATGAAAATGGTCCCCTTAGGCTCATAGAGACTGGCACCATTAGCAGGTATGGACTTGTTGGAAGAAGTGTGTCACTGTGGGTGGGCTTTGAGGATTCAAATGCTTGAGCTAAATCCACTGTTACTCTCTCTTCCTGCTGCCTGCCAATGCAGATGTAGAATTCTAAGCTCCTTCTGCAGCACCCTGTCTGCCTGCATGCTGCCATGTATGACAATGGACCAAATCTCTGAACTGTAAGCCAGCTAGCTCCAAGTAAATGCTATCCTTTACAAGAGTTGTCATGGTCATAGTGTCTCTTCACAGAAATAAAAATCCTAGCTAAGACAGGTATCTTCTTTAATTATTCTCACCTTATTTTTTAATATATATGTGTGAGTGTATGTATAATTTCCACATGTATATCAATTACAAAAATATTATTTAATATTTCGCTAAAAAATGTGAAGCAGATTTAGTTTCCTCACTGCCAAGTTGACAATGTTTTGTTCCTAAATGTGTATTTTCTTTACTTATAAAAATTGGTAAAATGATTTCCCATAGAAAATTGTTTTTCACCTTTCTTATTCATTGTATTAGAAATAAAGTTCCAACAATTGCTATCCATTTAGCAGTGTTTCTTTAAATAATACTTTGTATTTAGTCTATAAGAATAAATAAAACATACATACACCCCCATTCTCCCCTTCCAACTCCTCCGAGGCTGCAAAAGTCCTCCTCTAAATTTCTAAATTTCATGTCTTCTTCTTCTTCTTCTTCTTCTTCTTCTTCTTCTTCTTCTTCTTCTTCTT
>CAJQZJ010000175.1:836449-856431 GCA_907164525.1 Lophiomys imhausi
CACGCACGCACGCACGCACGCACGCACGCACGCACGCACGCACGCACGCACGCACGCACCAATTCACCAATTCCTACCATCTATACCTTGGCTGCCAGGATCTCCTGTCCTCCATTCCCCTCACAGGTTCTTCAATTCAGGCTTCTCACCAGCTCACCATCAGAAGTGTACCTCCTCTGTTTCCCCAGGTCCCAGCCTGATAGAGGGTTTTCCTTGTTTCACCCCCTCCCAGCTTCCCCTTCTTCGTGTGGCCACTGGATGGGACAGTGCTCATCTCATTGGTATAGATGAGCCACACTGTCCTTTTGGATCTGTCTCTTTTGTGCAATTACACAGGGAGAATCTATGACTTCTCCTGCTCCTCTGTTTTCTGTGATCTAATTATGAGGTCCCTGTGGGTCCCCAAGATATGCCAGGGTAGTTTGGGGAATGCCAAGTAAGCCCTACAGTCTGCTTGCTGTGTAGTCTTGAGTGGGTCTGCTCCCAGCCTCTGTTCCTTCTGTAATTACCTTTCCCTTGTAAAAAGCAGGTGATATTAATACTTGACCTACTTCACAGGCTTTTGTGCATCTGAAACGAGGAAATGTATTTGGAATTGCTTCGTGAACTCCACAGTGCTGTATGCGGACAGGTTTTATCAAATGCTCCATAAATGCCAGTTGAATGAAGACCTGGGACCAGCTGACAGTTGAGTGTAGTCATTGCGGAGTGAGACAGAGTTGCACTCAAGTACAGGTCTATGCAGCCTCCTCTTGTCAGCAGGAAGGCTCCAGTCAATACCTTCAAGTACCATGGCTTGTGCAAAGCAATTTCCTCAGCTTCACGAGCATCACTGAACACCATGCCTGGTGCATGACAGTTGCTCCTGGCATGCGGGCACTGATGATAAGATTATCAAAGCTACCAACAGCAACAGAAGTGATGCACAGCTGTGATTCTCATAGTCTGAGCAGGGAGCCGGCAGCATCACCACAGCCTGGGGACTTGTCAGAAATGTAAATTCTCAGGCCATATTCCAGACTCACTGAGTCAGAATACGAGGCTTGAGCCCAAGAAAGCATGTTCTAGCAAGCTCTCCAAGAGAATCTGGCATCTTCACATTGGAAGAGCCACCACATATGAACACTGTTATCAGGACTGGAGATTTATAGTCACACTGATGCCTTCCTGTGTGCCAGCAATAGATTCCAATCTTTTTTCTTACTGTGATTAATCTTGATGGGCACATTGAAGGGATTATGGGACACCCACCCCTAAAAATCAGTAAAGCACCTTCTGAGCGTGTGTGTGAAGATGTTTCCAGAAAGATTGCCATGTGGATCATCCAAGTGAGGAGGGAGGACTCGACTACATGTAGTCAGCACCATACATTGGGCTGGGGTTCAGATAGTACAAAAACTGAAAGGAAAGCACAGAGCTTGAGTCTCCGTGAGAGGCCACAGACACTAGGGTTTCTCAAGGACACCAAATGCCAGGGTCTTCAGTCTTCAAATGTGTACTCATAGCAGTATGTCTGTCTCCAGGGAGCCTCAGTGACTTCAGTCTTAGACTGGGGCTGTGCCATTGGCCTCTTCTTAATTCTGTCACATTTATTCATTTATCTATCTATCTAATCTCTCCCCTTCCCCACCTCTCTCTGTAGGTGTGTGTGCCTACCATGGCCCTTATATGGAGGTCAGAGGAGAGCTTTCAGGAGTTGGTTCTGTCCTTCCACTATGTGAGACCTGAGGGTTGAACTCCATTTTCAGACTTGGTGGCAAGTCCTTTCACTGTCTGAGCCATCTTTCTGTCCTATGTTCCTCACGTTCACCCCTTATTCTGAGGCTTCCAATTTTTGGACTGGTTTCTCTGGTTCTCCGGCTGACAGACTGCTATGGGCTATGGTTAGACTAGCAGGCCCTGCTCTTATAAATTAATAAGGTAAGTGCCTTTTTATAATCATAGATGTCATTTGTTCTATTCTATAGAGCTAGAGCACACCGACTGTTAAACCTATCTGCACTATTTCTGGCTTCTCTGAAATCATGCCGGGGAATTAGTAGTAATCATAGCTGCTATTTGGCAGAATGCGAAACTAAGCCAGAGGTTCAGCAGTTTTTCCAGGGTCACACAGCTGTTCCAGGCAGAGGTAGGCAAATGTGGCCCCAGAGACTAAATTCTTATCCACTTTCACCTGGAAAACTGCCTCCCCAAGTCTAGGATATTACCAATGTGGGAGAAGGGTTGGGATGTAAAGACATGGACCATGCATGTTTCTGAATCCCATGGGAGGTCAAGGGTTTACAGTTTCTCCAACACTAGGACAGACAGCATGAGTCTCGCACACTGTGAATATCTGCTATACCACTGGCCATGATGAAGTCTTCCGGGCTTTCTTTCTCAACCCGTGAGAACATCCCCAGTCCATCAAGGTTGTGATTATCTCTTCTCCTGTCATCCATCCCATCAAGGTCCTATCAGGCTTGAGCCCATCACTCGTGCTTTTCCAGCTCCCAGCTCTCAGCTAGGAAGCAAGAGCATCCCTAGGGTACTGATGGAGTCCTCACAGAAACCACCCTTTTCCTTGTCTCCTCAATATCCCTACATTGATTTGCAGACCAGCAAGGCATTTCACTATCTATAGTGACACTCTGGTGACACTGATAGTGGCCTGGAAAATATTTGTGTGTGTGTGTCAAGAACCATTGTCTTGTTGGGAAATCACATGTGAACTGAGTGAGCATCCTGTGAGGTGAGTACAGAAGCCAGGACACACGGTTGGTGGCTGGGGGAAACAGCCAGCCATCAGGTACCACAGACATGTGGGCTACAGATGGAGTTCCTTTTTCTTACACGTGGCTGGGTCTTTTCCTGTAAGGGAGTCTCTGGTTCTACACAGTAGACATTCAACATTTAGTAACAGGTGGACATAAGTTGTGGCAGCTCCCCTTGGAGTGAGCCTGCTGCCGCCAAGCTTGTTTCACTTTACCCAGAATTCCCCACTCCTGTAGCATGCAGGACTTGTCTATTGGAGATGACGAGAGGGAGATTTGCTGTGTTTCATACTCTCTCTGGTCATATCCATGCTTAATCTCATATTTTTTCTCTGTGTATCAAAGGACCTTCCCATATAATGCTTAGTAAGCTTAATGTCTATGGGACATGAAGTGTCATAGTTGGGGTTCCTATTAGTGTGTTAAAACACCATGATCAAAAGCAACTTGAAAAGGAAAAGCTTTTTTCTCTTCATTTTTAAAACATTTATTTATTTATTCAAGTTACAACTCAATCATAGTTTCTTCCCTCCTCCCCTCCCAATCCCATCCTCCTACCCTCTCCCCCCGTCCTCTTTTTTTTAAATATAAGGTGTATCTTTTTCCCCCCAACATCTCCCCCCTTTTACTCCAATAAAGACTCTTTTTCTTATAGCAATAAATACAATACAAAACAATAAGAAAAATTAGGCAACAATTATTAAAATTATAAGGTATGACATACTTTCCCAATGACCAGTCCATATGTATTTGGGAACTAATAATAATATTCTATTATCTGTCTTGATGAGTTTAAAGTTCTATACCTAACTCAATTTCCATCCTAATTTGCATTACCAACCTAAAAAAAAATTCTTCTTAGACCCAGAATATCCTTTCAATTCCTAAACAACTTAAAATTTAACTCTGAGACTTAACTATCTAGTCTTCAACCAAATCAGAAACCTGAGAAGGATAAACATATCTGAATAAACAGGAAGTGCAGAGCCAGCAGCTTCCAAAGCAGCTTCCAAAACTAAGACAGACACCTGGAATTCATGGTATAACTCTGAGTTCCACATTCTATCACTGTAGAGGAAGTGAGGGTGGGTGTCCGGAGGCAGGGACTGGTACAGAAGCTAAGGGGAAAGGCTGCTTACTGGCTTGCTTCTTTCTCATGGCTTCTCAGCCTGCTTCCTTACAGCACCCAGTGCTTACCTGCTCAGTGGTTGCATTGTCCACAGTGAGCTGGGCCTTCCAATATCAATTACTAATTTAAAAAAAAATTCCCCCACAGACTTGCCTATAGGCAATCTGACATAGGTGTTTTCTCAGTTAAAGTTTCTCTCCCCAAGTGACTTCAGCTTGTGCCAAATCAAATAAACAGGAAGCTTCTGTGGGAATCTCATTAGGGAGGCTGGTCTCTGCATACATCTAAAGCTCTGGCTGTCCACCTAAAGTCTCATCCTCACACCAGTGGTGCTGAACTCTCCCTTGTGACTTGCCTTCCTGGTACAGGCACCTGAGAGGACTCAAAGGCATGGTGGGGGCCAGAATCCTAGTTCCTACTATGTGACCTTAATGTAAGACTTCCATGTCTCACTTCTCTCTGTTAACCTACTCATCACCCTAGCTGAGGGCAGGAGGTCTGGACACAACTATGACCTCACTAGGACAGGGGACTACTGTTGGGGATCTGAAGAAGGAAGAATGAGGCAGCTGGCTTGGATAGGAGGGGGTGGAGCTGGGGAGAGGAAAGGAGTGTCGTTCCAGACAACAGTAGTGCAAATCTGCCAGAGTCTCCTTAGAACATGGACACAATTCCTAGTCAGGTTCCTGCTCCATTTTCTAGGGCCAGTTTGCCTATGGCTGGCATTGAGACTTGAACATATGGAAAAGCTAGGCAGGCCACAGGCCATCTTTGTCAGAACAGACCTATCAACAGAAGCATGTCTGAGCCTAAGTGTAAGGTGACAGGGAGGCCCGGGGAAGTAGGACTGGAGCTGACAGTAGATGCCCAGAGAGCATACATTAATGTTGCCTGCAGCTGTTCCCACACATCCAACCATTGTCCCAGTTTTGGCAAAGTAGTATAGGATGAGCAGTCCAGGGAACACTCAAGTCCTGATCCTAGCCAGAGGCTGGGGATGGAACAAGCAACCAGTCTGTTGGAGCTCCCTTCATCAGCTGTGACCATGCCAGCCCATCTTTTTTCAGATAGCCTAGCACACATTGGGAAAGGGTCTGTTATCCACTCCTCTGCTTAACCTCTGGATGTCTACAATTCACCAGATAGTATTGGCATCTGTCTTTCTCTTTTAAAATGAGATGATGGCCTCTCTCATCAGCACGTGAGGAGTGGCAGAGTGGAAACATAATGTATAGACCTGTGCAGGATGCCCAGTGAGCAGACATGAGCTTGACCAAGTACTAGGCTGACTGTTAGCCCCCAAACAGGAGGATGGCTTACCTTCGAATGGTTCTGAGCAGGGTGGAACGTGCCTCATTGTGGAAGGTGATGATGATGCTGGTGGGAGGAAGGTCCAAGCAGTACACAAGCAGCGAACATCTGGAAAGCAAAGGCAGATGGTAAGTACGAACTTCGAGAGCAAAACAGAACTAAGAGCCCAGCACCACAGGCATCATTTGAGAATGTCTGAAGCTAAATGCTCACAACCTGAGGCATTCCTGGGCTTGGAGTTTAAACAGAAACAAGTATGGTCATTTACATACTCCTGAGTTCAAGTAGAGTACCTCCTAGCAGTTGCAGGAACAAAACCCTAAGTCTTGGGCTTTGCCCAAAATCTGGGCCCTTCTAGCCTTCCTACCCAAGCCTCTGGCCAAAGAACAGACCCAAGCCAACAGAAGCTTTATCATATTGACTTCTGCACCAGCAGCTTCAGGGGTGGGTCCTGTCTGACTGCTGGCTCCCTGTCCCTCGCCCCTTCCCAATCTGGCATACTTAAAGAAGAGGAGCCCTACAACCTCAGGATAAGCAATAAAGTCCCATCCTGAGAATGCATTTGCTTCACATGTCAAGGATTATCTTGTGTGACCATTACATCTGGGGTAATTTCAGTTTAATATCTTGCCTCAAGTGAAGATTGTAGCCTACAGCCTGAGAATTGCTATAATAATGGAAATAGAGCCTTCGAGTGAGGCCAGTGACATTGGGGGCTGTCATTTGGGTGTACACTTCCTTCTGTTTCTCATGAATTCAGGGGTAGCCCAATTATGGTAGGTTGTGGAACATTTAAAAAAAAAAGGAAGTAAAGAACATGCTTGGTGAGTCAGATGGTTTTGTTCTCATTATCCCCATTTCTTTCTGAGCTTTTAGTTGAAAATCCAGAGACCCACAGATAGGCTTTGAGAGGACTGAGTCCTCTGGAGTTGTTCACAAATAATTTGTACAAATATGCATTTTCAATTTTCCTGGGAATATGGCTCACATTTTTAAGCGAATTCTCACACAAGCCTGGTCCTGAAACACTCAGGATCTCCCGTTCTATGCCGAAAGACCTGATGTCTCCTGTGGTTACCCTGGTGAGGCTGCATGGATGGTTCTGCAGGACCAAATGCTTAAATATTGTCTGCTTATGGCATAGGCATGGGGAAAGCCAGGATCAGAGTCAAGAGTTAGGAAAGAAAGGATGGGAAAGGTAAGTCATGGCCGGCAGATCTTTCTGTCTCCTATCAGAGACACCAATCAGTCCCACCTCAGAGTTTCCTTGTCCTCCTTCACATCCTCCTAAGCTCACTGAAACTCTGTGGGGGAACAAATGAAGTCCTGAGTGAATATTCATTGTAGACACGCACACAGACATGTGAAGATGCTTGGAGACCCTCTGTAGTCAGGCCTCAGCTTTCATGATTTGAGTTATTTGGGGAAAGTTGAGGGAGAATGGTGGTCTTTGGTATTGTCTCTTGATTAGAGAGCTATTAAACACAGGGGCTACTTTTCTTGCCTCAGAGATGCCAGTTGAGAACATAAGGCCTATCAATGCACAATGACCCAGAAGCCTGCCAAGTTGGCACACAGGCAGAGGCCAAATGCCTGAAGTGTGAAGAAGGCTCCATTGAAGACATACTAGATCCCATAGGGTAATGTAAGAATGGACAGAGAATAGGGGTAGAGCAACTCACAGACTCTTGTTCTGGGACTCTAGACACCATCTACCAGCATGAGACCTTGAACCAGAGGCATACGTGTTATGATATCCATAGACTTTAATACATAGATACTGGCTATATGATTAGGAGTAAGGAAGGAAATCTGTATCAAATTGCCCACTTCTATAGGCTGCTGCCCACTCTTCCATGGAGCAGGATTAGTCCAAACTCTCCCACCAAATACCTTGGGAGTGAGGCAGAAGCTCTGGGTGTACCCTGCCTTCACTGAGCACAAGCCATTTGAAACAAATGCTGTAAGCACTCTATACCTGAGGTCCAACTATGCCACAGGCTTACTTCTTTGTGACTTTGATTTCCTCAGCTTTAGACTCTTCACCCCATGGAGATGGTAACCCCTATCTTGAAAATCTCCTTTGTCAATCATTACGACAGGTAGCAAAAGGTGCTGGACAAACAGTCACGTGATTGCTATTTCTAAAGTCAGTCCAAATATGCAGGTGTCACCTGCTGTGCCTAACTGGATCTTTCTCGTGTTGGAAAGATGCCTTTGGTGGCTAGCTCCATTGGTGCTGATGGTGGCTAAGGAGCAATGAGAGCAAGAGAAGGGACAGAGATCAAGGACAGCAGCATAGATGCTGGTGAGATGAACCTGTGTCTGATGCCTAGACTTCAATCTGGATTTACCAAGAGCTGGCAGTGAGCCCTAGGGTATGGCATTTACCTCCTCTAAGCTTCAATACTAAAAGTCACCTGTAAAATGTGGCGAAGGATCTCCTCCCAGAATTGCTGTGAAGGCTGTGGATGATGCACACAAAACATTTAGCAAGTGGCAAGGAAATGGGATCAGAAAATAGCTGAACCAACCTCTAAGGCATTGTTTCTCAATCTGTGGGTCATGACCCTCCAGGAGCTGAGCAACACTTTCATAGGTGTCACATATCATATATTTACATTATGATTCATAACAGTAGCAAAATTACAGTTATGAAGAGAAAATGAAAATAATTTTATGGTTGGGGGGTCAGCACAACATGAGGAACTGTATTTAAAGGGTCAGAGCAGTAGAAAGGTTGAGAACCAGCGCTCTAAGGGAAGTGTGTGTATTGACTAGAGGTGCAAGCTCACAAGGTAGAAAAGGAAGGGAGGTTGAAAATGACAAGCAACTGTTAAGCCTTCAAGTAGCAGCTGGAACCCTAGGTATGCTCCTGGGCCTAGAAGCTCCTATGTCCAAAAGGGTAGGACACAAACCTTGCCTGGGGTCAGACCAGGAACCCCAGAAGCTCTGCTACTGTGCATAGGCACACATAGGTCAGAGGGCAAGATGGTTTTTCATACTCTCAGGCTCATATTCCACCTCAAGCTTTCCTGCCTCTGATGCAACCCAAAGGGCCTAGATCCACTCTCCATCCATTGGATACTCACAGCAGACTCTGGAGAAAGGTAAACTGAGGCTCAGGACTCTCGCCCCAAAAGACATGCTTGGTTCATGTGTGAGATGAGGGCACTCCAGGTCCCATGACTCCTTAGCTGGTACACTGGTCCCTATTGTCCCACCCACTCCTCAGTACAGGGCAAGAAGCATTAAGCAGGTATTGATGAGTCCCATACAAGAGTCACCTGCTGTCCAAGGCCTGGGCTGCAGCCTGTTCTGTGACAAGCACAGGGGACTGGTGATATGGACTCTAGACTGAGAGAAATCCTTAAAGCTGTATTCCTAGAGGAGAGTCAGCCCAGACAGTAAGTGGGCTCTCTGTGGGAGGGACTTAAAAGATTAATCAGACATTGAGGCCTATGGGGCCATGAGGGGAATGAAGAAGGCAGCCAGTGCTGACGTCTGGCGCCAGCAGATGGACGAGAAGGCATGTTGATAATTTATTAAAGATTCAGGGGGTTTATTGGAGAGATGAGCCAGCAAGTAGAAAAGATGGGGGTGGGGGAGGGCTGTGCTTAACTCATCTTCTGAACTAGAAGGAGGAGAATGCATTAGCTATGTAAGGAAATAGACTTGTGTGTGTGTGTCCGTGTGTGTGTGTCCGTGTGTGTGTGTGTGTCCGTGTGTGTGTGTGTGTGTGTGTGTGTGTGTGTGTGTGTGTGTCTATGTGAGTGTGTGTATTCTGTTTGAGGCAGGAGAATCCCACCACAACAGCAGTTCCTGAAGAACATGTTCCTCCAAGCTAAATTTAAATACAGTTTTGTGCCCTTTTCTTTTCTTTTTTTTTTTTTTTTTTGAAAGACTCATCGGAGACCCATGATTTTCCCAAATAATTAAGGTGAGACATAATGTGCCTCCTGGATTCCCAGCCTCAGGAAGGCTCAGTGTCACTGGCTGAAGGTGATTCCAGAGAGCACTGCTGAGGCCAATCCTGGGCATAAGAGGAGCCTTACCCCACCCTCCCCTCACCCCACTGTGTACCATTGTGTTCTGCCCACTTGCCATGCCTAAATGAACATGACAACCTCAGTATATTAGAAACACGCCTGTCAGTTATCACAGTAAGCAATAATGCACACAATACCCTCCATTTTACTTCACAGCTGTCTGTTAGGGAGAGCATGATGACTGTCATGGTCACCCCATTTTGTTAATGAGTTAGGAGCTCTTAGTGGTCCCCTGGCACTGGAACACATGGTCTTCCTTTCACCACATTCTGGGAGAAAATACTTGATCATAAATTATAAACATTCAGGATTTTATGATCGAGCATAATAACCAGAGGGAGTGATAACAGAGGCAGGCCAGCAAACTTCAAAACAGAGTGAGAGTGTAATTATTATTCCTATGAGGTTGGTGGAGAGGAGAGCTGCTCAATGGCTGTGAGCCTGGAAATGTGATCTGGCACCCTGTAGGGAGAGACTAAAGGCAGTTATTGAGCAGGCAGCATGGCCAGAGCTCAGTGGATAGTATTGTGCAAACAGGCATCAGGCACAGTAAGAATCAGACAAGCTGGCATGGGAGACTCTCAGGTTAAACAGTTGTTTGGGATTCAGCAATGATTTCTGGCCCTCAGTATACTGGCTAATGGTGGTGACAATATCCCCATGTAGTGTGTTTAAATGACCACTGGTGGAACCCTTACTGCCAGTCACTCTGTGGAGCAGCTCGGGTGTATAATGCTCACAGTAGCTTAGGAAGTGTTATTGTATTCCAGATTCTCTATGGTTGTGATTTGAGAATGAAATGCTCTCTCACATTGACTCATCTTGGCAATGGACACATCATTCATTAGCCTCCTTCATACCATTCATTTTTTAAGCTCATGTCATAGGTGACAGAGTTACACTGTAAGGCATGAGATGTTGTGAATTTCCACGCTTTGAATACTGGGTTGCCCCAGTGAGAGATGCTGCTATGTTGGGAGGTAGGGAAGCTAGTTGGAAAGAGTAGGTTATTGGGGCGGGAATGTTTAAAGGTTAAAACATGTCTCCAGTCTGTTCTTCCATTTCTTCTTCTGATCTACCATGATAAATATGCTCCACCAGGCTCTCCCCACGATGATGGACTGAGGAGGACTAAGGGAGGCGGGCAGAGGGAGGCTAAGTAACTCACTGAAGCTAGTGAAGAGGATTAGAGGCAGACTTGCTGGGCTTATCCTACGCTACGCTGTAATAATACCCTCATGAAAGGCTGACTGTGGTGGTAAAATAGGAATGGCCCCCATAGACCCATGTGTTTGAATGCTTGTCCATAGGGAGTGGCACTATTAGGAGGTATGGCCTTCTTGGAGTAGGTGTGGCCTTCTTGGAGTAGGTGTGGCACGCATGTGCCCACATCAGAAAAAGGAGTTTCTACTAAGTTTTAGAAACTACCCATTCTGCCTAGGAGGGAAAAATAGGCTGTGCTGCTGGCCAGTGACAGGAAGATGAGGTTATCCCAACCGCTTTCTGGGGTTATCCCAAGAGAGATGCTGCCCACTAGGAGTCTCACTAGGTGGGAACAACATGTCCATTACAAGGCTGAGTCAGATGCTTCATGGGCACCTGGTCCTAAGTATAAACTGGTTTCCTTTCTAACCCCTACACTTCTGGTTGTTCTGTAGAAGGCCAGTCTCAGGTTGAGAAAATAAATTATCGCTATATGCTCCATTTCCCCAACTCCACAGCCGGAGAGATAAAGGGAAGCACAGGCAGATGACTCTCAATAGGGATAGGACTGATTTCTTGGGAGAGAGCTGTGTGTGCCCAAGAGAGTTCCCTGTGCAAGCAGGCGGGGTGGGTGTGGGTAGGGAACACCCTCCCTTCTCTACCTCCATGTGCCATTCTTGTTGTCATCCATTCCAACCCAGGAGAAGCCTCAGAGACACACCTGTCTCTTCATCCTCCTCATCACCAGCACACAACTCTCAGCTATGAGGAAGACAGGTGAAGGGAGTCAGCCAGCTTTGGGCCCAGGGAGCATTCCTGGATGTCACTTTTCTCAGCATAGAGTGTGGTGAGAGTTTGCTGCTGGCTTTTGGAATCAGATCTTGTTTTTCAAGCAAAGAACATCTAATCCACCCTGAGCTCTGTTATGTGGAAGGGTACCTGATGTCAGGAGAAAAAAAAAAAGGAGATGAACATAAAATACAAAATGCCTACTCTGTGTCTGACCCTTAAGTTCACACCCAACTCTTCAGAAGGTCAAGACACAGACAGAACAGAAAGTATGAGTGTAAAATCAGAAATTCCTTTTAATCTCATTTCACGGGCAACACAGATGCACCCTAAGGCATGAAATTTCTATTTCATGTCAATTTCACTGGGATTTCACATGCAGATTAATTTGTTCATCTGCATAAATATATATTGCTCCTACTTCTTGTCTCAACAGCCACTTTCTCTTAGGGTTAGAGAAATCCCCTGTCTCATAAAAGACATCCAAATGATACTAAGACTTGCTATGCTATTACAATGGCACATTTTAATTGATCAGTGTGTTACTGAATCTCAGCATATTCAGAAGAGGAAAAGTAGGCAGAAGCAGACAAGGGATCTGCTGAGGACCTCAGCTGGGCACTGTGGCAGGGAGCTTCAAAGATTGCCCCAATCCAAACCTTTTTGTATAAGCCACTCCCTTGGTGTGCTGAACCTGGTGACTCCCTTCTGAGGAGCAAACTATAGCTAAGGAAAGGCCACTTGGACCCAAAGCTTCTGTCTCCCTTCATCCATCTTCCTCATGCACGAACCATTGCAAGTTGCATAGTGGTGATGAGAAGGGAGAAGAGAAGTCAATGTGTCTCTGAGCCTTCTCCCAGGTTGAAAAGGACAAAGAACATGGCAGATGGAGCTGGAACAAGAAGGGTGTTCCCCACCTCACCCCACCCCACCCCACCTGCTTATACCTTTGGGTGCACACAACTGTCTCCCAAGAAGTTAGCTCCACTCTTATTGGGGGTCATATGCTTGTGTTTCCCTCTACCTCTCTGGCTGTGGAGTGTGGGAAATGGAGAAAATAGAGATAAACTTTTTCTCACCATTTTGTGACTAAGTTACAAGAGCCTGGTTTATATGCTTTGGGAGAACACACCACACATGATTGTGGTTAGCCAAATCTCACCAGAAGTCGAGTGAAGGAACTTGGAGCATGATCATCCTCCAGCCAATCCCTGAGATGACAACAGTGCTAGATGACTCTTTGGGGGCAGCATAGGGGGACCCCTGAAGTAAGGGACTCACTTACACCATACCATGATTCCTGAGCCAAAGAAACTACAGGAAGGTAAAAGTCATTTTTAGCTATAACTCAGTGGCTCTCAAACTTCCTAATGTTATGACCCTTTAATATAGTTCCTCATGTTGTGGTAACACCTGGAGAATTATTTCATTGCTACTTTATAGCTGTAATTTTGTTACTGTTATGAATCATAATATAAATATCTGATATGCAGGATATGTGACCCCTTTGAGGTTGTACCCATAGGTTAAGAACTGCAGTTATAACCTTTTGGAGTAGCTGTTTAAAAAAAAATGGTAAATACTGGTACCCTTGGCTGCATTAGAAGGAGGAGGAGGATCATATCATCACTATTATCCTCATCCTTATCCTCTAGCTTTCCCGGGTAAAACACAAATCTCCTTCAGTACTTGGAGGAAGAGCCATAGAATTACATCCTGTTCTGTCTCTCCTCAACACTCTGTGGCCCAAGAGTCCCCATGGAACCCTTTGTCCATACTCTGGCAGCTTCCATTCACAAGACAATATTACGTGAATGATGCCTTGGGGATTCCGCATGCAGAGAGAAGTCAGTATTTGAATGGTCTTTTTCTTTTTTCCCTCCTCTTGACTTCTCTTCCTCCTCCTCTCATTTTCTTCCTTCTTTGGACATTATCTCACTAAGTGTTCAAGGATGGCCCCCAATACAATGTGCTTTTTTTTTTTTTTTTTTGTCTAGCATGCACTGAAATCTGTCAGTTGTGTGCCACCTGGAATGACTGTTTTCTCACTCCTTGCTGGGACCATCTACAGTGACAGAAGTAAATTTGTTTCATACACTAGATGACCTAGCACTAAGGCTAAATTCCCTTGCAGGGTTGTAAGTAAAAAACAAACAAACAAACAAACAAAAAAAAAAACACCAAAAAACTGTCTTAGATGTTACCATGGACATTCCTGCTTTTCACTCCATAAAGCCACTCGGCAGGGAATCTGTTCTCAGGGTAGTCCTAGTTAGGCCAGCACTGGCATTCCCTTGCCTCTAACTATGTTCATGTTCATAGAAGAGTCTCTCTGCCAATCTAGTTCTAGGTCTTCACTTCCTGTTCTTTGGAGAATATTAACACCTCCTGGATTTATTAGCTATCTACTTCCAGTAGCATCAGAAATCTCAGAAAAATCTATGCCTTGACACTTCTAGGCCACTTCCACGTGTGATTAATTGCAGCCTGTAGATCAGAGTGATGATCCCAGAAGTCAGTTCTGAACATCCTGCCTCCTGGCAAGGTAAGAGAGTCCCATGGGGTCTGTCATAACAAACTAGGAAGCTAAGTAGAGAGGGGGCAGGAGGATATGAGGCTATATTGCTTGGACTTGCTTAAATGCTCTCTCTTTTTCCGGTTTTGAGTCACCAAGAGCTGGGAGACTTTTCTTCGACGCCCCCCCACCCTCCACAAAGGAAAACCTTGATGGGTGTTTGTAGTGTCTGGCCAGGGGGGGGCTTTGAAAGTCATCTATTATTAGCCCCCTATCCGTGAGCTGCTGGACAGTATTTCTGGGAGATGGTTGCATGGTTGGTTGATGAATAAAGTAGACAAGGGCCAGGAAGATTTGGCAGATGATAGAAGATGACTAGTTAAGCTTTATAAAATATTACTTATTGTGTTTCACCAATGATTATGAACCTGCTAAAGGTTCTGAGACTTCTGGGGGTTCTCCATTTCCCAAACTTCTCCCTCAAAACCCAGCCCTCCTGCTCCCTTGCCCATCTCCTCCTTTTCTAGTACATACAGGTTCCCACACACAGGAAACTCAAATATAGCTATTGATTTAGTAAAGCATACCACATATTATACCAAGCTGAATTTGATGCAGTGTCAATCAGCTTAGAAGTAATTGCCTCCAGCTGCTTCCGATTTTACAAATGAAGCAACCAAGGACCATAACAGTGGATTGACCTACCCAAGGTGACTACTGTGTTGCAGAGATAAGCTTTTTAGGTTTTTAGCCACTAAACATACTGTACTCAGCCTTCTTAGAGCACCAAGCACAGAGAACCCTATCAGACAGCACAGACAGGCCCCATCCACACAATGTCCATCAGCTCCCACAGCCTTCAAGGGCTCTTTTACCACCCTCTCCTTTGAGAATACCCCTGCCAAGGTTCCCATTACTTCTTCATGATGCTACCTCAAACGGAAACCTCACAGCCTTCATTTTACTTGTCACGTGATGAAGCACTTGGTTTGCTCTTTGCCTTTGGTCTTGGTGAGATAACCCTAGCATGGCTAGATCCTTCATAGCTCCATCTTCTTGACTTTCCTATTCTTTCCCTCATCTGAAATTCTGCTGTTCCACAAAGATCGTCTCATAGGCTTCCTTCTTTCTGGACCATCAAATGCCCACTTTTTTGTTAATGCCCCAGCTTTTACTTACCAATGAGCATCATCTCCGGGGTATCCTCATGAATGAATTCTTCACTCACTCATATGTGCCTGTATTCCCCAGTTTATCATCCAACATGCACCCAAGCCAAGGAAGAAATGGTTTCTTACCCTGATTCCCTCTCCTCCTTCCCCACCCTAAGTAAACCTAGCTTGGCAATTCATCTTCCTTATCTTTCCACCAGGCTGCTTCTCTATGTTCCCATCCTGTCTTTTCTAGATGACTGCAACAACGTTCCAACTGATTCTGTCTCCTCTCAATCTGCTGGATCCGCCCCTGCTGGGTGATCTGCCTAAAGCTGCACCTTTGCACCTTCCAGTGCTATCTAACTGTCCACAAAATACAGCTGAGACACCTAAGCATGGCTTACATCCCATCAGTGCTTCTTCTGACTCCAGCCTGTGATACCCTCAACGTTCAAGTGATACACTGTGCTTGGCCTGCTCTTTTGTCCACTCTAGATCTCTGCAGGCACCATCCCTCTCCTGTGCATGTGAAATGAATGTTTTCTTTTATGGCAGTGGTTCTCAACCTTCCTAATGCTGTAACCTTTAATACAGGTCCTCGGGTGTTGGTGACCCCCAACCATAAAGTTATTTTGTTGTTACTTCATAACTATCATTTTTATACCATTATAAATTATAATGTAAATATGTTATATGTGAACCCTGTGGGAGTCACGACCTACAGGTTGAGAACCACTTTTCTATGGTCTGAGTGTTCTTTTCTTCTCTCCTTATCTTGGACTTATCTCCTTTTTAAGACTCTGCCTTTATCCCATTGTTATAATTTACTGCCAAGCACTGTGAACTTACTTTTCTGTTTCCTCTACTGACTATGGTGACAGTGTAAACAAAGACTTGCCTGTAGTTATAACTCTGCACCTAGCATGATGACTAAACATGGTAGGTGAATAACACACCCGAAGAGTGAGTGTATGGACAGATGAAACGAACAGCAGCAGGCAAGGTGCTGATGGGGCCAAAGAGGGAAATGTCCTTTACAGAGCTCTGGGAGATGTCAACATAAGGGAAGGAGGGCCAAAGTCAGGAATCCAGAGACCTAGCAAGGCATAAAACTAAAGAAGAGTCACAGGTTAGACCACAGGACCATAGTGAAGTGAGGAGGAGGTGTTGGACTATGGCGGTTCCACAAGAACATCTGGGATGATAACCTGCTGTGCTCTTTATCTTTCTCAGTTGCTTAAAAGTCAGGGGGTTCACACTTGCCAAAGTCTCAGGAAACATGAACAATTCTTCCTCATATAAAGGACTGAATCCTACTGGACTATGACTCACATATTCTAGAAAAGTTCCACCCAATATGGCAGCAACTGGCCAGCTGCGTGCAACTCCTGAGCATGTGACCTGAGCCCAGACTGAATGACAATAAGCTGTGAGTATAAAATCCACCCAAGATTTCAAAGAAAAAGAATGTCAACTCTTTTGATAGCTTGTTTTTATATAAATAATATGTTGAAATGATACTACTTGACATTTTGGGGTATATAAAATACATTATTGAAGTTAATTTCACTTTCTTCTTTTGTTTTGTTCAAAGCATGACTCTAGAAAATTTTAAGTTGTGTGTCTATTTGTACTGAACACTGTCCTCCTAACCGGTCATTGATTTGCATATATAATATACATATATCTATCATCTACCATCATCATTTTATAAAAGAAATAATGTCTAAATACCAGGAAAGGCCACACTCTCAGAATAATTACTATTAGATGTAAAAGTCAGCCTCAGTGCGATCTTCCTCACTGTTTCCCTTTTCCGCAAGTCAGTCCAAGACTAATTTACCAGCTGGCATCTGAAAGCACAGTTTAATGATCCATTGCATTAAATCATGATTTGCCTTTGTCTGCCCACCCTCTGCGAAAAGCAGAGATACTGACATGGAAGTCAGGGTGGCTCCTGCTCTTGGTATGCGACCAGCACGCACCCCTCTGTTCTTGCTATGGCTATTACCTTGTAAGGACTTTTTAATCTCTAGCTCCAGTCCAGCTCGTCGGGACATCTCTGTGGGATGTGCAGACAGGTGGAACAGGCGCTCAGAACACCTACTTGCCCTAGAGAACACAGATTCCTGTTTTTGAGTTAGATCTCAAGAAATGATCACTGCTCCACTGTGTACCAGGCTCAGTTTGTGAGTCAATTTAGGTCTTTTATGTTGAGCAGACATTTGAAAGTGAATGGGAGACCGAGGCTGGCTGGAAGCTACATAGAGGGGATCTCTCCTTCTCCTCATCTTGTGTACAAAGGTTTGTTTGTTTGTTTTTTAGTTTTCTCTCCCTGGCAATGAGACACTTTTCACTGGTGGCACTGCCTTGTAGGCCCCCAGTGTATGAGGCTCTTGGCCCTCATATGACTTCTGAACTGGGGCGAGGGACTGTTATATAGGGACACTCCACTCCAGAGGAGTGGGATGGAAGGGTTAGGGGGTAGAGGGTGGTAGGGCGGGGCTGGGAAGGGGGGAAAGAGGACAATATGATGGAGATGTAACCTGAAGCAACAAATAAATAAATTTATTTATTTAAAAAAAGGCTATTCTTTGGTTCTAGGTCCTAGGTCAATTAGTACCAATACTGCCCAGATGGCAGGTGTGTGTGTGTGTGTGTATGAAGGAGCATGCTCTCCAATGGTTCTATAAATGTAGAAGCTCCTTTCTGGGACCAGCATGTGTTGGGGATAGGCCAAGACTTATTTCTGAGTGTTTCCTGAAAAAGATCTTCGGTGTCTGTGAGCGGGGTGCCTTCATGTCTTATTTTAGCCCTGTTGGAACCACGTGGCACAACAGTAATAATAGATATGCTTACCGAATGCTTGCTCTGTCTCAGGTGTTCTTCACAGAGCTCTAAATGTGCACAGTGATCCCAGAGGTGGGTGCTGCATCCTCTTTCACCATAGAGGAGACAGTAAGTAGCAGAAACCCATCTAAAACCAGATACTCTGGCTCCCCACTCGGTGCCTTACCCACCTTGTTACCATACCCTTGACTCACTGATTACTCTGGCTGGTTTTATGTCAACTTGACACAAGCTGGAGTCATCAGGGAAGAAGGAGCCTCAATTGAAAAAGTGCCTCCATAAGATCTAGCTGTAAGACATTTTCTTAAGTAGTGATCAATGGGGGAAGGTCCAGCCGATTGTGGGTCATGCCATCCCTGGGCTGGTGGTCCTGGGTTCTATAAGAAAACAGGCTGAGCAAGCCATGGGGAGCAAGCCAGTGAGCAGCACCCCTTCATGGCCTCTGTATCAGCTCCTGCCTCCAGGATCCTTCCCAGTTTGAGTTCCTGTCCTGAATTCCTTCAATGATGACCAGTTCTGTGGAAGTCTAAGCTGAATAAACCCTTTCCTCCTCAACTTACTTTTCTGTCATGGTGCTTTGTCACAACAATAGAAACCCTAACTAAGACATTGATTCCAGTCTCATTTAATATTAGCCCTTCTCTCCATTTTGTGTCTTGAAGACTACATGCTACAATGTTCTAGAAAGTTAGAAAACCATGGGCTAAAGCATGTTATGTCCTGTTCCTGTTTCCTAATGTTCTCTTATATTTGCCAGACTTCCCAGCTACAGGCCTAGTGAATTATGTCCTTCTTTTGCTCAAGAAGAGAAACTTCCTTGCAAGGGAGCAGCTGAGATCAGAACTACAGCTACGGCTCTAGGGAAAGGCCAGACTCGGGGTGTTAAGCTCAAGTGTGCTCCTCTTGAGGCCCAAGTGTCCAGAATCTCTTCTCTAGAGACTCTTGATTGTGTGTCCCTTGTAAAAGCTCTTGGGGGTTGGTAACAAAAAGCAAAGGCACCTTCCTAAATTAACACCCTCTGAGACACCCATTCCCCAAATCTGTCTCTAGTCCCTTTTCTTGTCCTCCCACGTCTCACCTGGGTCATAGTTCTGTTATCCCTCACTCCTGATGATTCTCTCTGCTAGCAGTCACATGTCCTCTGACCCTTCCCCTTTTCACAGCTCCCTCATAGGAGCCCTCTGTTCCCCACCAAACCAGCTCACCCACCTCCCTTGGTTATACCTTATTGCCATCTTCTACACACTTCCCCTGTCCTGTCACTTCCCCTGTCCTGTCACTTCCCCTGTCCTGTCACTTCCCCTGTCCAGTCACTTCCCCTGTCCTGTCACTTCCCCTTGCACTGCTGCTTAGTTGTAGTTACTGTGCATCCCTCAGCCTAAAGCCCTCCCTCCACCACACATTTTATAAACCACCACCGCTCCACAAAGCTGTCCATGTTTGCAGGGAGACTCTACCTTCCTATGGGCAGGGCCACTTTCCTACATTTTTATATTCCTTACAGGCAAGTTACTCTACCTGCCAGAGTCAATTTCCTCATCTCTAGAACTAGGATCATAGCAAAGTTGTGAGGCTTGACTGAGAGTACATATATAAGGTACCTAGCACATGTCAGGGGAGCAGTATGATCAATAACCGCTCGCCGATTGTGGTCTTGGATTTATGAGTGAACACGAGAATCCTTTGTGGAGTGAAGGTGGCTTTAAATTTCCCATGATTTGATTTTCTCACTCTGTTATGAGGATTCATTCCCACTCCTGCCCTCCCAGACATTGTTTTCAGTAGAGACTTTGAGAATGGATTTAAGGTATGCTTTGGGTCCCTATTCATAGAGATGATTCTGATGAACAAAGAACAAGGGCCAGGGCCTTCATGGGGGCACTGGAGACACAAAAAGAGGTCAGTGCCTCCGGCATATGTCCATCAAAGCTTAGGTGGGAGACAAAGAACGAAAAGATTCTTGCAGTTTGGGGTGATGGTTGCTTTTCAGAGATGGACATGAGCATCGGGGGAAGATGCTGGACTCAGGTTAAGCTCAGATCAGAGAAGAGACACAGTGTCTGGATTACTGAAAGATGAAGGAGTATCCTGAGCAAAGAGAGCAGCAGTGAACGAGGCAGTCCACCCTTAGGTTATAAGCAGGGAATGACTCCTGACCTGCCTTCTGCAAGACTATGGTGAAACACACACACACACACACACACACACACACACACACACACACACACA